>SZWC01021484.1:0-28161 GCA_023375785.1 Penium margaritaceum | reverse complement strand
GGCCCACACAAGTCTGTGTGGACCAGCTCCAGCACCTCCTTTGCACGCTCTCCTGCTCCAGAGAATGCCTCCCGGTGCTGCTTCCCCTCCAAACAGCCGATGCACAACTGCTGCTCAAAGTTGGAGATGGTAGGCAGGTCACGTACCATCTGCTTTGCTTGAAGCTGCTGTAAGGCACGCATGCCGATGTGGCCGTAGCGCGCATGCCAGATCTCGCCATCTGTCGCCTGCACCACTGCTGCAAGACTCTGCTCACGCGGGATCTTGGTCGCCCCCAGCAGCCGGTACATGTCGCCCTCCTTCACCGACCTGGCCAACTCCTCTCCTGTATCCTTGTTGAGGATGTAGCCATAGTCATCATCGAAGACGACACGCAGTCCTGTGTTTGTGAGAGAGGACACTGAGAGGAGGTTGAATGCAGCATCAGGTACATACAGCATGCCATGGAACAGTCCCACTTCAATACCACGTGGGGTCTCCAACCACATCTCCACAATCCCAATCCCCTCAGCATACACCACCCGATCATCACCCATTGCAATAGGACGGGGAGGGATGGACAGCAGCTGCGTGAACCACTCCTTGTGGTGCGTCAGACTCTTGGTACACCCTGAGTCCTTGTACCATGCGAGATCCGCCTTCTCCATCTGCGACATGTCAGACTTCGCCATGAAGAGACGGTCGCGTACCTCCTTCGCCACGTTCATGTTGCCAAAGTAGCGTACTCCTGCCTGGTTCTGCTGCTGCTGCTGTTGCTGACGCTGCTGTGACTGCTGCTGTTGCTGCTGTGTAGACTGCTGCTTTTGCTGCTGCTGCTGCTGCTGCTCCTTCTGGTCCCTCTTGAGTTTGAAACACTCCTTGTAGTGTCCCTCTTTCTGGCAGTAGTGGCATTTGCCTTTCTTCTTGCCTCTTTGCTGCCCAGACTACTGCTGCTGCTGCTGGTTGCATGAGCTTGTGGCTACAAAAGCTGCTTCACTACTGCCGCCGCCATTACGCTTTGCTGCATTGCGACGCAATTCCACGTGCACCAGGTGTGTGCAGATGAAGTCGAGGTCGAGAGTTGGCTGGCACTCCAGCGTCTCTCGCACCGTGTCATAGCTGGTAGGGAGTCCCCTTAGGAAGAGGAGGATGAAGCACGTCTCTTCCACAGGGTTGCCGGCCGCTCTCAGTTGCTTCGCCAGCTCCTTTGCCCTATCCAGGTACGCCTCCATCCCTTCACCACCCTGCATTTTCAGCGCCATCATCTTTTCCTCCAAAACCATGAGGAATGCAGGATCCTTGCTCTCATACTTCTTGCACAACATGTCCCACCCCTCCTTTGCAGTAGCCTTGTCACTCACGTACTGAAGATGCGGGTTGGAGATGGTGTTGACAAGCAACCTATAGGCCTGCCCGTCCTTCTTCTTCCACTCCTCATACGTCGCTGGTACAGCTGCAGAAGAACCCGCATCAGCTGCACCCTTTTGCGGCGTCTTCCCCGCCACCACCTGCGCTGCGGTGATGCCTTTTGCCTGTGGAACTGGAGCCGGCTCGTCAGCGCTCACCACCTCCCACAAGCCCCTCTCCTCCAAAAGGAGGCGGGTACGGATCTTCCAAAACGTGAAGTTGGCGCGTCCCTCCAGCCTCTCCAAAGGCAGGGCTGCTGTCACAACGCCAGCTGCTGCCATTTTGAGCCTTGGTGATGCTCAGCGCTGCCCTTGGATGGCGGCGCTACCCCTGCTTCTGCTGCTGCTTCTGCCAGTCAGCCCTCTCACAAGCCACACCACTTAGCCATGGAGGCTAAGGCTCACACACTAGAGTCCACAATCTCACACAAGGGAGGAAATCAGCCTAACAATCAGGCTGACCAGTCACACACGACCTAGAGGGCTAGAGAATGCTCTCATGGCACACTCCTAGTGGTCACATCACCCACAAACCCATGGAGAATCGCCATGTGTCCATGGCTAGCACACAAGGATCTCACCTCACCTAAAAAGTAAGGAGAGGTACCTTTATCCTAGTCAGCACACTCTGACAAGGCAATCCTAAGACCAAGGACCTTTTTGGGTATTTCTCCCATCAGGTCTTGACCCTGAACCTCTTGCCTTTTTCTTTTCTCAGGCTAAGGAATGGAGCCATCACCCATGGTCACCCAGACATCGACGGTCCATGACCCCCGAAACTTCGAAAATTAATATCTCCCAATCCGACTGTTGGATCGGCCTGAAACTTGGACCGTAGATAATTTGTCACCTGATCTTTGCAATGGTGAAGACGGATCGACAATCAGAGCAGGAATCTGGACGTTTCCTGGAACTAGCTCCTGTGGACCTGAAATTGAGCCGGATGGCTCCTTTCCCAACAAAAATATCCTTGATGTAGCGGCTCTGCTGCAGCGAGAGAGAGCGTGACTTGCGGTCACGCGTGATCTGGATACCGAGGAAGTATGATACCTCCCCGAGATCGGACATCTGGAAGCGCTCCTGCATAGCTTCCTTGAACTCCTACAGTGCAGACATGTTGTTGGAAAGGAGGAGCATGTCATCCACATAGAGAATGATGATGAGGATCTCATGCTCATACTGCCAACGATACACGCTGTAGTCACACTCGCTGCACTCAAACCCCATGCACTACAACGCCGCATCCAACTTTTGGTTCCAAGCACGCGACGCTTGCTTGAGGCCGTACAGCGACTTCTACAGCTTGCAGACCAGGTACTCGTGGCCATCCATGACGAACCCCTCCGGCTACTCCATGTAGATCTCCTCCAAGTCACCATTCAAGAGTGCCGTCTTGACATCCATGTGGTGAACCTCGAAGTCCCCAGCTGCTGCATAAGAGAGGTGCGTGCGCACTGAGGCAAACTTTGCAACAGGGGCAAATGTTTCTGTGTAGTCGATGCCCTCCTGCTGCGAGTAGCCCTTGGCGACCAGCCTCGCCTTGTACTTTTCCAGGTTACCATATACTCCCCGCTTCTTCTTGAAGACCCACTTGCACTTGATCACCTTACGTCCTGGTGGACGCTCAGTCAGCTCCCACGTGCCGTTGTCTAGCTGCGACTGTATCTCCTGCTGCACGGCTTGCACCCAATGTGTTGCATCCGGTGCAGCCATGGCCTCCTTGTATGACGTTGGCTCATCTGAATCCGCTGCAACTGCGACGTTCATCTCTTCTGGTTTCTGCAGCATCCAGAAATGGCCACGCTTTCCAGGCTTGTAACGCATTCTAAGAGGATACCTGCGACCTGGTGCTGGAGCATTAGCGGGCGGCTGGCACGGTGCTGTTGGCACAACTGCTGCTGCTGGTGGTGCTACATCTCCCTCCTCTGCTTCTGCCGATGAGGCTGCTGTATCTGCAACATGAGACATGGGAGAGTAGAGTGATTCTCCCAGTGTCACAATAGAGGAGGGATCGGGAGAAACTGGGTCAGGAAGAATTTCTACTCCCATTGTCTCGTCAGCTGCTGGTTCTGCTGCCTCTTCACACACAATGTTGGTGCCGATGACGTTGCTCTCGTTGAAGACGACATCCCTGGAGATGATGACATGGCCTGTATCCCTCTCGTAGAGGCGATACGCCTTGCTTGCCACGTCGTAGCCAATCATCAGCATCTGCGCACTCTTCGCGTCCCACTTTTGCCGCTTCTCCTTTGGCACGTGCATGTACGCCAAGCTGCCAAACGCGCGAAGATGACCCATTCTCGGCTTCTTGCCGAACCATGCCTCGTACGGCGTCATCTGCTCCAGGGCCTTGGTTGGACTACGGTTCTTGGTGTACACCGCAGTGCTCACGGCTTCAACCCAGAAGTTGTAGGTCAGCCGGGCCGCGTGCAGTATGGAGCGTGCCGACTCCACAATGGTACGGTTTGCGCGTTCTGCTACCCCGTTCTGCTGCGGCGAGTATGGCGCGGTACGCTGCGCCTTGATGCCAGCTACTGCGAGGTAGTCCTGGAACTCCTTGCTTAGGTATTCTCCATCGCGATCGCTACGCAGCGCCTTGATCTTCTTGCCAGTCTCATTCTCTACCATGGCCTTGAACTCCTTGAACCTGTCAAAGCACTGGTCCTTGGAGGAAAGGAAGTACACAGCAGTGTAACGGCTGAAATCATCAATGAAGGTGAGAAAATACCTAGAGCCTCCAAAACTCTGGGTCTGCATCGGTTCGCACAAGTCCGTGTGGACCAGCTCCAATCCCTCTTTTGCACGCTCCCCTGCTCTAGAGAACGCCTCACGATGCTGCTTCCCCTCCAAACAGCCGATGAATAACTGCTGCTCAAAGTTAGAGATGGTAGGCAGGTCACTCACCATCTGCTTTGCTTGAAGCTGGTGCAAGGCGCGCATGCCGATGTGACCGTAGCGCGCATGCCAGATCTCGCCATCAGTCGCTTGCACCACTGCTGCAAGACTCTGCTCATGCGGGATCTTGGTCGCCCCCAGCAGGCGGTACATGTCGCCCTCCTTGACCGACTTGGCCAACTCCTCTCCTGTTTCGTCGTTCAGGATGTAGTCATAATCATCGTCAAAAACAACGCGTAGTCCTGTGTTGGTGAGAAAGGACACTGAGAGAAGGTTGAACGCATCATCAGGTACATACAGCACGCCATGAAAAACTCCCACTTCAATGCCACGCGGGGTCTCCAACCACATCTCCACAATCCTAATCCCCTCAGCATACACCACCCGATCATCACCCAAAGCAATCGGACGGGGGGGAATGGAGAGCAGCTGCGTGAACCACTCCTTGTGGTGCATCAGACTCTTGGTACACCCCGAGTCCTTGTACCATGCCAGATCCGCCTTTTCCTTCTGCGACATGTCAGACTTCGCCATGAAGAGGCGGTCGCGCACCTCCTTGACAACGTTCATGTTGCCAAAATGGCGCACGCCAGTCTGGTTCTGCTGCTGCTGCTGCTGCTGGCGTTGCTGTGACTGCTGCTGCTGTTGCTGTGGAGATTGCTGCTTTTGCTGCTGCTGCTGCTACTGCTTCTTCTGGTCCCTCTTGAACTTGAAGCACTCTTTCTTGTAGTGTCCCTCTTTCTGGCAATAGTGGCACTTGCCCTTCTTCTTGCCTCTCTGCTGCCCGGACTGCTGCTGCTGCTGGTTGCGTGAGCCCATGGCCATGAAAGCTGCTTCACTGCTGCTACCGCCATTGCGCTTTGTTGCATTGCGACGCAATTCCACCTACACCAGGTGTGTGCAGATGAAGTCGAGGTCGAGAGTTGGCTGGCACTCCAGCGTCTCTCGCACCGTGTCGTAGCTAGTTGGGAGGCCCCTCAGCAAGAGGAGGATGAAGCGCGTTTCTTCCACAGGGTTGCAGGCCGCTCTCAGCTGTTTCGCGAGCTCCTTTGCCCTGTCAAGATACGCCTCCATCCCTTCACTACCCTGCATTTTCAGCGCCATCATCTTTTCCTCCAAAAGCATGAAGAATGTAGGATCCTTGCTCTCATACTTCTTGCACAACATGTCCCACCCCTCCTTTGCATTAGCCTTGTCACTCACGTACTGAAGATGCGGGTTGGAGATGGTGTTGACAAGCAACCTGTAGGCCTACCTGTCCTTCCACTCCTCATACGTCGCTGGTACAGCTGCTGAAGAACCCGCGTCAGCTGCACCCTTTTGCGGCGTCTTGCCCGCCACCACTTGCGCTACGGTGATGCCTTTTGCCTGTGGTACTGGAGCCGGCTTGTCGCCGCTCACCACCTCCCACAAACCCCTCTCCTCGAAAAGGAGGCGGGTACGGATCTTCCAAAACGTGAAGTTGGCGCGTCCCTCCAGCCTCTACAAAGGCTGGGCTGCTGTCACAACGCCAGCTGCTGCCATTTTGAGCCTTGGTGATGCTCAGCACTGCCCTTGGATGGAGGCGCTACCCCTGTTTCTGCTGCTGCTTCTGCCAGAAATGGACTGTAGATGCCAGCAAACTAGGAATTTTGAGAGACTGAGACCACCACTGGAAAATTCAGCTCAAAACCTTTCAGATGGATCCATAAAGCAGGGTCATCAACAGGGGATTTCAAAAGATATGCCCTCTTGAAAACAGGGTATGCATCTGATCCTACTCTAACTCAGACCAGCCAGCTTGTAAACAGCGTTTCTCCCAAACGAATCGATGGAATGCAAATATTTTTGCACCAATGGAAAGCTTAGGACAAATACTACAATTCGCATGGGCCACGTTTTACATTTGACAAAGAAACGAGTGAGTTATGGTCATCACAAGGCGACAGTCCTACTCATAGAGAAGGGTGTAGCCCTGGCCGACCTCGTTTTGAGCATAACTCTCAATCCGAACGTTGGCTCTTTGCGATCTTGGGCTCGTTGAAAAGCTTGTCTCTTGAACTTGAAGATCCAGTGGTTGACCATAAAATCTGGTAAAGGTTTTACCCCAACCCGTCACTCTCAAAGTGACGGCCTGTGCTGGCTGGAAGTGGCAGAACTTGGCTCTGATACCAAATGTTGGGACTTGAGGAGAGAGGGAGCCTTGGAGCAGCGAGCATGTGTGATTGGAAGGGCATCACTTGTGCTGAAGAATGGTTGCTCAATCACTCAAAACGATGGAGTAGATATAGAGCTAGAGCTTTGACAAGTCAGCCCTCTCACAAGCCACACCACTTAGCCATGGAGGC
Organism: Penium margaritaceum; assembly: GCA_023375785.1. NCBI lineage: Eukaryota > Viridiplantae > Streptophyta > Zygnematophyceae > Desmidiales > Peniaceae > Penium > Penium margaritaceum. The sequence continues at coordinate 21,554 of SZWC01021484.1, read as the reverse complement.
TAAGGCTCACACACTAGAGTCCATAATCTCACACAAGGGAGGAAATCAGCCTAGCAATCAGGCTGACCACTCACACACGACTTAGAGAGCTAGAGAATGCTCTCATGGCACACTCCTAATGGTCACATACCCCACAAGCCCATGGAGAATCGCCTTGTGTCCATGGCTAGCACACAAGGATCTCACCTCACCGAAAAAGCAAGGAGAGGTACCTTTATCCTAGTCAGCACACTCTGACAGAGCAATCCTAAGACCAAGGACCTTTTTGGATATTTCTCCCATCAGGTCTTGACCCTGGACCTCTTGCCTTTTTCTTTTCTCAGGCTACGGCATGGAGCCATCGCCCATGGTCACCCGAATATCGACGATCGATGACCCCGGAAACTACGAAAATTCATATCTCCCAATCCGACCGTTGGATCGGCGTCAAACTTGGACCGTAGACATTTTGCCACCTGATCTTTCCAATGGTGAAGTCGGATAGACAATCGGAGCAAGCATCTGGTAGTTTCCTGGAACTTGCTCCTCTGGACCTGAAACTGAGTCGGATGGCTCCTTTCCCAACAGGGTTGCCTTGTACTTTTTGAGGTTCCCTTCTTCTTCAGGGTTAATGTTGAAAAGACATTTGCATTGATCATCTTGCGTCGAAATTGTTATTTTTTCAGCTTTCACCTGGTGGTCAAGCTGCAATTGTGTCTCTTGGTGCACATATTGCGCCCAATGTGCTACATGAGGAACAATCTTTGCTGCCTTGTAAGATGATGGAATTGAAATTTAAGGAAAAAAAGAGCCTTGGATTAGCCACCATGTGGGACTGAAAGGGAATCATTTGTGCTAATAAATGGTTATTGAATCACTCAAAATGATGGAGTACACATAGAGCTAGAGCTTGGCCAAGTCGGCCCTCACACATGCCACACCACTTAGCCATGGATGTTGGAACTGGAGGAGAGAGGGAGCCTTAGAGCACCAAACAAGTAGGACTGAAATGGGCGTCACTTGTGCTGAAGAGTGGTTGTTGAATGAAACAAAATGATGGAGTACATATAGAGTTAGAGCTTGGGTAAGTTAGCACTTTCACAAGCCACACTATTGAGCCATGTAGACTAAAGGTCATACACTAGAGTCCATAATCTCACACAAAAGTGGGAATCAGACTAGCAATCAAGCTGACTACTCACACACGACAGAGAGCTAGAAAATGCTATCATGGAACACTCCTAGTGATTGTTGGGAAAGGAGCCATCCGGCTCAGTTTCATGTTGACGGGATCAAGCTATATGAAACTTTCAGATGGCGACTCCGATTCTCGATCCGACTTCACCATTCAAAAAATCAAATGGCATGTTTCTAGTCTACGGTCCAAACTTGAGACCGATCCAACTGTTGGATTTGGAGTCATGACTTTTCGAAGTTTCCGGAGTCATCCACCGCTGGTATTTAGGTGACCATGGGCGATGGCTCCATGCCTTGCCCTAAGAAACGAAAAAGGCACGATGTCCAAGGTCAAGACCTGGTGGGAGAAATATTAGAAAAATTCCTATATTATTGGGTTGCCTTGCTAGAGTGTACTAACTAGCAAAAAGGGGTTTCTCCTTACTTTTGAGGTGAGGTGAGATCCTTGTGTGCTGGCCATTGACACTTGGCGATTCTCCATGGGATTCTGGGTTATGTGACCACTTGGAGTGTTCCATGAGAGCATTTTCTAGCTATCTAGGTCGTGTGTGAGTGGTCACCCTGATTGCTTGGCTGATTTCCTCTCGTGTGAGATTATGGACGGTGGTGCGTGAGCCTTCACCTCCATGGCTAAGTGGTGTGGTTTTTAACATGGCTGACTTACCCAAGCTCTAGCTCTATCTCTACTCCATCCTTTTGAGTGATTTAACAACCATTATTCAGCACAAATGATGCCTTTTCAGTGCCACTATTTTGCTGATCCAAGTTGCATTTCTCCGTTAGTTCCAACACTTGGTATCAGAGCCAGGTTTTGCCACTTTCAGCCAGCGCAAGCTGTCACATTGAGGGTGATGGGTTTGGGTCAACACCTCACCAAAGTTCACAATGAACCATATGATCTTCAATTTCAGAAGACAACTTTTGCAACGGGCTCAAAATCGAGAAGATCCAACTGTCATATTAAGAGTTGTGCTTAGAAGGAGGTTTGCTAGGGCTTCACTATTCTCTTTGAGTAAGACTCTTGCATTGAAATGACCATGATTCGCTCATTTATTTGTCCATTTGAAAACGTAGCACATGGGATTTCATTTATTTTCTCTAAGCTTTTTATTAGTATACAAATGTTTACATTCCAATGGTATGTTTAGGAGAAATATCGTTTACAAGCTGACTGGTATGAGATGGGGTAGGTGTGATAGCATACCCTTTTTTCAATATTGCATTTCTCTTCAATCCCTTATTGATGACCCTGTTTCATGGGTCGAACTGAAAGGTTTTGAGCTCAAGTTTCCAATGGTGGGCTAAGGTGTTACAAATAAACAATTTGCTCGGTTCTACAGTCCATTTTCTATCGTACAAATGTCTTGCAGAAGCAGTCGCGGAACCAAGGGTAGCGCCACCGCTATGGGGTAGCGTTGAGCATCACCAAAGCTCAACATCAAAGCACTACGTGTGGTAACAGCAGCCCTGCCATTGGAGAGCCTGAAAGGACGTGTCAACTTCACATTTTGGAAGATCGGTACTTGCCTCCTTTTGGAGGAGATGGTCTTGTTGGAGGTGGTGAGCGGTGACAAGCGCACTCCGCCTTCATTGGCAAAGGCATCACCACACTGGAGGTGAACAACCGCTTCTTCATGGCAAAGCCTGATATGTTGCAATAGGAAAAGGCGGATCTCACGTGGGAGAAGGACTCGCGGTGTACCAAAAGCTTGACGCATCACAAGGAGTGGTTTACGCAATTGCTCTCTATCCCCCCCATCCCGAGCGATTACTTAAGGTGATGATCAAGTGGTGTATTCTGAGGGGATTGAGATTGTAGAGATGTGGTTAGAGAACCCACGTGCCATTGAAGTGGGTGTGTTCCATGGGATCTTATATATACCTAATGTTGCATTCAACCTTCTCCCAGTGCCATCTCTCGACAAGACAAGACTGCGAGTCGTATTTGACGACGACTATGGCTACATCCTTGACAAAGAAACGAGAGAGGAGTTGGCCAAATCAGTGAAGGAAGGCAACATGCACCACCTGTTGGGGCAACCAAGATCCCACATATGCAAAGGTTTACAACAATGGTGCAGGCCACAGATGGAGAAATCTGGCATGCGCATTACGGCCACATTGGCATACCACCTTGCACTAACTTCAAACAAAGCAAATGGTGCGTGACTTGCCCACCATCCCTCACTTTGAGCAGTAGTTGAACATTGGCTGTTTAGAGGGGAAGCAGCATCGCAAGGCATTCTTTAGAGCAGGGGAGCGTGCAAAACAGGTGCTAGAGTTGGTCGACACATTCTTTCTCACCTTCATTGATGATTTCAGCCGTTACACTACTGTGTACATCCTATCCACCAAGGGCCAATGCTTTGACAGGTTCAAGGAGCTCAACGCCATGGTGGAGAACCAGACAGGTATGAAGATCAAGGCGATACATAGCAACCGTGGCAGAGAGTACCTGTACAAGGAGTTCGTGGACGACCTTGCTATAGTAGGCATGAAGACACAGCGCACCGCAATATACTTGCTACAGCAGAACGGCATAGCAAATTGCACCAACAACACTATTGTTGAGCCAGTACACTCCATTCTTCATGCTGCCTAGCTCACCTTTGACGTATGGACTGAAAAAGTGAGCATTGCTGTGTGCATCAAGAACCGCAGTCCCACAAAGGTGTTAAAGGATATGACACCGTACCAGGTGTGGTTCGACAAAAAGCCGAGCGTGGGTCATGTGCGCATTTTTGGCAGATTGGCGCACATGCATGTACCCAAGAAGAAGCGGCAGAAATGGGGCGTGAAGAGGGCGCATATGTTGATGATCGGTTATGACCTGGAAAGTAAGGCCTATCGCTTCTATTAGAGGGAATCTAGCCACATCATCATCTCCATGGATGTTGTCTTAAACTCGAGAAATATCATTGACACCAACATTGTTTGTGAGAAAGGAACAGAACCAGGAGGACACAAGGTAGTGGGAGCAGATACCGTTCCTAACTCAGCCTCTCCTGACCTTTCCTCTTCTATGACAATGGGAGAACCACTATACTCTTGCATGTTTCATGAACAGATACAGCAGCCTCGTCAACAAAAGCAGCGGAAGAAGATGGAACAACACCAGTAGTAACTGTTGTCCATACGGCACTGCTCCAGCCGCCTGCTAACACCCCAGCACAAGGCTGTAAACATTTTCTTAGGGTGTGCTGGGGACATTTCTAAATACTGTGTAAACCAGAATAGATGAATGTCGCAGTTGTAGCACATTCAGATGGGCCAACATCATACAACAAGGCCATGGCTGAACCAAATGCAGCACATTGGGTGCAGGGTATGCAGCATGAGATACACTTGTAGCTCAACAACTGTATGTGGGAGTTGACTAAGCGCCTACCTGTACGCAAGGTAATCAAATGCTAGTGGTTGTTCAAGAAGAAGAGAGGCGTAGATGGCAACCTGAAAAAGCACAAGAAGGCTGGTGGCCAAGGGCTACTTTCAGTATGGAGGCATAGACTACACCAAAACCTTTCCTCCTATTGCAAAGGTTGCCTCCGTGTGCACGCTCCTCCTATGCATCAGCCGAGGACTTTGAGATCCACCACATAGATGTCAACATGGAATTTTTAAGTAGTGACTTGGACAAGGACATCTGCATGGAGCAGTCAGAGCGATCTCTCATGGATGGCCACGAACACCGAGGTTGCAAGGTGGGAAAGACACTTTGGGACCTCAAGCAAGCGTCGTGTCATAGAACCAGAAATTTGATACGGCGCTGCATAGCATGGGGTTTGAATGCAATGAGTGCAGCTACAGCTTATATCATTAGCAGTACGGTCCTAAGGTGCTCATCAACATTGTATATGTGGATGACATGCTCCTCCTTTCCAACGACATGTATGCTATGCAAGAATTCAAGGAAGCCATGCAAGAGCGCTTTGAGATATCTGATCTTGAGGAGGCATCATACTTTCCTGGCATCCAAATCACATGTGATCGCAAACAACGCTCTCTCCCTACAGCAGAGTCGTTATGTGAATGATTGCTTTCAGCGGTTTGGTATGGCAGAGGCGAAACCCATCGCCACGCAACACAAGATGCAATAGAACCTGGTGAGCTTCAATGGAGAAGTAAAAGAAGCTGAGCGGCAGAAATACAAGATCGCCATCGGCACTCTCATGTACCTGGTGGTGGTAATCTGGTTGGACCTTGCATAGGCTGTGAGCATTCTGTGCCAGCACATGGCAAACCCCGGAATTGAGTACTAGAAGGAAGTGAAGTAGATCTTCCGCTACCTTCCTGGAAGCATCGACATTAGCATCACCCACAACAATAATGACAACAACAACATCGGCTACACATAAGCAGATTGGTCTTCAAACCTTGAGGACTGCAAGTCCATCTCCGCACATGTGTTCCTCATGAATGCTGGGACCATCATCTGGTGTAGCAAGGGGCAAGTAGTCGTGGCCACCTCAAGCATGGAAGCCGAGTACTTCTCTTTTAGCTTTGAAGCCAAGGAAGTAGTTTGGCTTGAGCGTCTCATGGCAAAGATCAGTGGGAGTGGAGCTGTTTGAGTTTCTGTACGCGTCCACAACAAGAGCACAGTTGAACTCGCCAAGAATGGCAAGCACCATGCACACATCAGGCACATTGACATTGCATACGACTTCATCAAGTACGTGGTGCAAGAGGGTGCTATCAAGCTGGAATTTACTCCAACCGGCAAGCAGGTCGCTGATTTATGCACCAAGCAAGTGACCCGTGAGAAGTAACAGTTCTACATGAAGGCATGTGGACTCAGCCCACTCTTAGTGCGGTAAAAACGGAGATTGTTGGGAAAAGAGCCATCCAGCTCAGTTTCAGGTCCAGAGGAGAAAATTCTAAGAAACTACCAGCTGCCTACTCCCATGGTCAATCGGATTTTCTACTTGGAAAGATCACATGATAAAACGTGTACAGTCCAAGTCTCATGCCAATCCAACAATCGGATTCGGATACATGAATTTTCAAAGTTTCCAAGTTCATCGATAGCCGATATTTAGGTGACCATGGGCAATGGCTCCATGCCTTGGGATGACAACGAAAAAACAAGAGGTCCAGGTTTAAGATCAAATGGGAGAAATATACACAAAGGTCTTAGATTCTTGGGTTGTTTTGCCCGAGTGTGCTGAGTAGGAAAACTATATGTCTTCATACCTGTTAGGTGAGGTGTCATCCTTGTGTGATAGCCATGGACACATGGCGATTCTCCACACTCAAGTCCATAATCTCAGACGCGCGAGGAAATTAGCTTAGCATTTAGGCTAACCACTCACACATAACCTATAAGACTACAAAACGCTCTCATTGAAGACTCCTAATGGTCACATAATCCATAATCCTCTGGAAAATTGCTTTGTTTCCATGGTTAGCAGACAAGGACCTCGTCTCACCTAGAAAGTAATGAGAGGTGCCTTTCTCGTAGTCAGTACACTCTAAAAAGGGAGCTTGGGAATCGAGGACCTTTGTAGATATATCTCCAACGAAGTCTTAACTTTGTACCTCTTGCTTCTCTTTTTCTTAGACTAAGACCAGGAGTCGTCATCCATGGTCACCTAGACATCGGCGGTCTATGATCACGTAAACTTCAAATATTCATATTTCCAGATATAACTGTTGCGTCGGCCTCAAACATGGACTCTACATAATTTTCCACCTGCTCTTTCTGAATGTCAAGTCAGTTTCACAATCAAAGCAGGTATGTAGTAGTTTCCGGGAACTTGCTCTTATGGACTTAGAACTGAGTCAGATGGCTCTTCCCCCAAAAATCCCCCACTTTGCTGCAGTCAGAGTCAGGTGAGTCCACATGGCTTCATGCCCAACCGCTACTTCTTATGATTGAGTAGCTTGGTACAAAACTCAAAGACTCATTTGTTGGTTGAACTTTACTCTTGCTTGATAGCAACCTCTTGCATCATGTGTTTGTTGAAGTGATGGGCAATATCGATGTGTTTCATGCCAACATGGTGCTCAGGGTTCTTGGCGAGTACAATTGTGCTTAGGTTGTTGACGCGGGTGAGAAGTGGAACTACTACACTCTCACTCGTCTCTGTCATGAGATGATGAAGCCAAACTCCTTCATTGGCTCCAAAGCTGTGAGAGACGTTCTTAGTTTCCGTGCTTGAGGTTGCCACAACCACATCCTGTTTGCTGCACCAGATGACAGCCCCACTTTTTCATGTGGAGCACATGTCTGGAAATGGAGCTGGGCTCTTGATGACTTGAACCCCAATGTGCGTGTTAGTGAAAGATGATGCTATTGTCATTGCCATTGTAGGTGATGCCGATGTCCATGGTTCTAGCAAGGTAACAGAAGATCCGCTTTCGTGTCTTCTGATGCTCAGGTCTGGGACTAGCCATGTCTTGGCTAAGAGCGGTCATAGCCTATGCGAGGTCCGCCCTGGTTGCCACCACCAGGTACACAAGGCTATGGATGACGCTCTAGTACTTCTTCCGCTCAATTACTTCTGCTTCTTAACTCAAGCTCATATGGTACTACCGTGTCTCCAGGGACGTGCCGATGGGTTAGGCCTATACCATGTCGAACTGCTGCAAGATATCCTTGGCACAATGGCTCCACTGTAGCAAAAAAGAGCCTGATCTAGGATCACACATGCTCTGGATGTGGAGGAAGTATGAAGCCTCTTAGGGATCAAACACCTGGATGCACTCGTACATGGCCTCCTTGTAGTAAAGACATGATCATGTGGATTTCATGCCCATGTTACCAGAAATAGATGTGGTCACACTCGCTGCTCTCAAACCCCATATACTATAGCGCGGCATCCAGTTTTTGGTTCCAAGCACACAATACTTGCTTGAGGCTGTACAGCAATTATGGAGCATGTAAACGAGATGACCCTGGCCATCTATGACGAACCCCTCCGGCTGCTCCATGTAGATTTCCTCCTCGAAGTCACCATTCAATAACATTGTATTGACATGGAAATGGCTAGTCTCAAAGTCCTTGGCTGTTGCATAAAAAGGAAACATTGCAAATTGGACAGGTTTGTGTGTAGTCAATATCCTCTTGCAAGGACTAGCGCTTGGCAACCACCCTTCGCTTGTATTTTTTCAATAATGTAATCTGCTCCTCACTCCTTCTTGAACAACTATTTTCTTTGATCACATTCTATCCTGCTAGAGGCTCAGTCAGCTCAGACGTGCCGTTATCAAGTTGCAATTGTATCCCATATCTCACAGTTTGCACCCAATCTCTTGCATCCGATATAGTCATGGCTTTCTTGTAGGACGTTGGCTTATCTCATTGTACTACAATTGCAACATTCATCTGATCTGGTTTTTGCAGCATCCACAACTGCCCGTGCTCACCAAGCTTTTGGGGCACCCTGAGAGGGTACCTACGACCTTGTACCAAGGCATTAGCAGGCAGATGCCTTAGTGTTACAAGTATAATTACTGTTGGTGGTAGTGGTAGATCTCCTTCTTTTGCTTTTGTCGATGAGGCTGTTGTATCTCCCATATTAGACATGGGAGAGTGGAGTGTTTCTCCCCCTATCAAAGTAGAGAAAGAGTAAGGATACATAGGGTCAGGATACGTTTCTGCTTCCACTACCTCGTAATACGCTACTTCTGTTGGTTTCTCACAAAAAATACTGGTGTCGATGAAGTTGCTCTTGTGATGATGACATGGCTAGCATCCCTCTCATGTAGGCAATAGGCCTTCTTGGCCACATCATAGCTGATCATCAGCATATGTGCGCTCTTTGCGTCCTACTTTTGACACTTCTCCTTAGGCACTTGCTTGTATGCCAAGCTGCTACACATACATGGTGGCCGACAATTGGCTTCTTACCAAACCATGCCTCGTACGGCATCATCTTATGTAACATTCTGGTATGGCTCTGGTTTTTTATGTGCACCACTGTTCTCCCCATTTCAGTCTAGAAGTCGCAGTTCAGTCGGGCCGCGTATAGTATGTAGCATGCCGACTCAAAAACTGTGCGGTTTGCGTGTTCTACTAGGCCGTTCTACAACAATGGGTATTACGCGATCTACTGCGCCTTGGTGCCAGCTCCTGCTAGGTAGTCCCAAACGTCCGTGCTTAAGTGCTGGCTAAAGTGCTTGTTGTGCAATCCCTTGATCTTCTTACCCGTCATATTCTCCACCATTGCCTTGAACTGTTTGAACCTTTCAAAGCATAGGTCCTTGGTGCTAAAAAGCTAAAATCATCAATGATGATTATTATACATCTCCAGCCCCGAAAGCTCTGGGTCTACATAAAGCCACACAAGACTGTCTATACCAGCTCAAGCACCCCCTTTGTGAGCTCACCTGCTCCAGAGGAAACCACGCGATGCTACTTCCCCTCAAAACAACTGATATACAGCTACGGCTCAAAGTTAGAGATGGTGGGAAAGTCAAGCACCATCTGCTTTATTTGAAGCTCCTACAAGGTATACATGCCAATGTGGCCGCATGACGCATGCTAGATCTCGCCATCTGTTGATTACACCACTACTACAAGACTGCTCATGCGAGATCTTGCTTCCCACCAACAGAAGGTACATGTTGCCTTCCTTCACCAACATGGCTAGCTCCTCGCCCGTTTCCTTGCTCAGGATGTAGCCATAGTCGTCGTCAAAGACAATGCATAGTCTTGTGCTAGCGAGGGAGGACATTTGTCTATACAACATGCCTTGGAACATTCAGACTTCAATGTCATGCGGGATGTCAAAACACATCTCCACATTCTTAATCCCATCACCATGCACCACCCAATCATCACCCAAAGTAATAGGTGGCGGATGGGGGATTGAGAGCAGCTGCATGAACCACTCCTTGTGTTGCGTGAGACTCTTGGTACAACCTGACTCCTTGTACAACGCCACATTCACCTTCTCTGTATGCGACATGTTGGACTTTCCCATGAAGAGGCGGTCAAAGACCTCATTCGCCACATCCATTTTGCCTACGAGACGCACGCAAATCCTGTTCTGCTACTAGTACCCCGGACGGTGTTGTGACTGCTACTGTTGATATTGAGGCTGTTGTTTTTGTCATTGTTGTAAGGACTACTTGTGCTACTACTCCTTCTATTCCCCCTTGAACTTGAAACATTTCCTTTTGTAGTACCACTCTTTCTTGTAATAGTTATACTTGCCTTTCTTTTTGCTTTTCTGCTCTCTAGACAGTTACTGCTGCTGCTCCTGGTTGCGTGAGCCCATGGCCATAAAAGCTGCTTCACTGCTACTACGGCACTTGTTCTTTACTACATTATGACACAATTCCTCCTGTACCAAATGCATCCACATGAAGTCTAGGTCCGAAGTCGGCTGGCACTCCAATATCTATTGCACCATATCGTAGCTCGTTGGGACTCTCCTCACCAAGAGTAGGACGAAGGGCGTCTATTCTACATGGTTGTCGGCCACTTTTACCTACTTTACCAACTCTTTTTCCCTACCCAAGTACGCCTCCATGTGTTTGCCAGACTACGTTTTCAACGCCATTATCTTCTTGTTGGAAAAATAATTATCTGGCCAAGTTTTAGGTCCACAGAAGCAAGAAACAACCAGATGCCTACTCCAATTGTCAGTCTGACTTTACCATCGGAAAGATCAGGTGGCACAATGTCTACAATCCAAGTTGCCGGGTGATTCAACAGTCGGATTTCGAGAAATGAATTCTCAAAGTTTCCAGGGTCATCGGCCACCGGTATCTGGGTGACCATGGGCAATGGCTCCATGCCGTAGCCTGAGAAAAGAAAAAGGCAAGAGGTCTCGGGTCAAGACCTGATGGGAGAAATATAAAAAAGGTCCCAGATAGTTTGGTTGCCTTCTCAAAGTCTGCTTACTAGGAAGAAGGTACCTCTCCTTACTTTTAGGTGTTGTGAGATCCTTGTGTACTAGCCATGGACACATGACAATTTTCCATGGGAATGTGGGTTATATAACCACTACGAATATGCCATGAGGGCATATTCTAGCTCTAATGGCCGTGTGTGAGTAGTCAGCCTGGTTGCTAGGCTGATTTCCTCTGTTGTGTGAGATTATGGACTCTAGTGTGAGAGCCTTAACGTCCATGGCTAAGTGGTGTGGCTTGTAATAGGGCTGACTTACCTAAGCTCTCGCTCTATATGTTCTTCTTCATTTTGAGTGATTCAACAACCATCATTCAGCACAAGTGATGTACGTTCAGTCCAACATGTTTGCTGCTTCAAGCCGCCCTCTCTCCTTTTGTTCCAACACTTGGTATCAAAGCCAGGTTCTACCACTGCACCTAGCGCAGAACATCACTTTCAGAGTGACAGTTTGGGGTAGAACCTCTAGCAAATTCAAAGATCAGCTTTTGGATCTTCAAGTTCAAGTCATAAACATTCTAACGAGCCCAAGAACACGAAGATCCAACAATTGGATTGAGAGTTATGCTCAAAACGAGATTGGCTTGGACTACACTGTTCTCTCTGAGTAAGACTGTCGCCTTGTGATGACCATAACTCTCTCATTTGTTTGTGAAACATTCAAATTAGCACATGGGAATTCAAGTTTTTTTTGTTCGATTTCCATTGGTGCACAAACATTTGCATTCCATATGTACTTTTGGGAAAAGTCCCGTTTACAAGCTGGTTGGTATTAGTTGGATTAGGAGTAGATGCATATCCTGTTTTGGAAAGGGCATATGATTCAAAATCCCCTGTTGATGACCCTGTTTGATAGGTCAATCTGAACGATTAGAGCTAAATGTTCCAGTGGGGTGCCTGGTCTTTCCACATTCGCAGTCTGTTGACCTCGTTTGTCCATTTTGTGTGAGACGGATTGCTGGCAGTGTTATCCTGAGGGTGAGTGTGCACCATGGATGGTCCCTAGCAGTGGCTGGTTCACACTACTAACACTTTTTCAAGAGACTGAAACTGTGGAGGCAACTATTTCCAATGATGGCAGAAAACTAGTCAGAGATTGAGGCAATATTTTGCATCAAATGAATGGTAATGAACACTTAATCAAGGCTCAAAAGCAATGGCATTTTATAGCCTTTGATTGTAGCTTTCTTGAACACCAAAGCATGCAAGATTTGAAGCTTCCTAGCAGAATCTATGGCTTCTAGAGTGCTCCTTGGTAGGCTGTCCTTTTCCGACCTAGGAAGGTATCCCTTCCCTCCTCCACAAGGTTTTGGCCCTTCCTAGATTCCTTACATTGCTTCTAATAGGAGGGAAGGTGTTCCAAAGACCAAGACACCTCCACATGCCTTGTAGGACAAGTCACTGCTTCTAGAAGGTGTGCCACCTTCTTGGACCCTCACCTGGCCTTGTAGAAACTCAAAGAGGAATTGTAGATTTTGAGCTAACTTCCTGGCATTTATTTTTCACCTCCCTTGAGGCAGGGCAGAATTTCATCTTGTGGGACTTGAACCTGTGCCCCTGCCTCTATAGGTGAACACCATTACCCACTAATCCACCTTGGATTGTCTCTTTGGTGTTCCTTTTTGGAGTCCCTCCTGCCATGGTGAGGAGCAAAACTCCAACAGGCAGGACAAACAACAGAAGCAGGAGTAGCGCCAACACTCAAGGGCAGTGTTTAGCATCACAAGATTTTAAGATGGTAGCAACAGGCATGGTAATTGTGGCCCAGCCCTTGGAGTGGCTAAAGGACGCTCCAACTTCACATTTTGGAATATCGGTATCCGCCTATGTTTGGAGGGCCTTGTAGGAGGTGGTGAGCAGCGACAAGCACGCTCTACCTCCACAGGCAAAAGGCATCATTGCAGCAAAGATGGTGACAAGGAAGACACCGCAAAAAGTTGCATAAGATGTAGGTTCATCTACAACTAAAACTGCTATTCACAGGTGCAGCAGATGCAAGTTGATTAACTTACGGTAGCCACATATGAGGAGAGGCAGACAAAGGACAGGTAGACCTACAAGGTGCTTGTCAGCACCATCTCCAACCCGTTTCCTTACTACGTGAGTTACAACGCTATTGCAAAAGAGGGTGGTACACCTTGTGCAAGAAGTATAAGAGCAATTATCTTGCATTCCTCATCGTTTTGGAGGAGAAGATCATGGCGTTAAAAATGATGAGTGGCAAAGGAATGTAGGCGTACATGGACAGGGCAAAAAAGCTGGCAAAGTAACTAAAAGTGGCTAGAAACCCTGTGGAAAACACGCGCTTTATCCTCCTCTTGTTAAGAGGACAACTAGTAAGCTATGATACGGTGTGATAGATGTTAGAGTACTAGCCGATCTTCGACCTGGACTTCATCTACATGTACCTAGTGCACGTGCAACTACGTTGTAACATAGCAAACTACTATGGCGAGGACAGCAATGAAGTAGCATTTCTGGCCACCAGCTCAAGTAACCAACAGTAGCAGCAGTGTGGGCAGGACAGAGGCAAGAAGAAAGGTAAATTCCACTATTGTGACAAAGAGAAGCACCAAAAGAAAGAGTGCTTCAAGTTCAAAGTGGACCAGAAGGAGCAGTAGCAGCAACAAAAAAAGCAACAATGTCTACAACAACAATAGCAACAACACTCAAAGCAACGTTAGCAGCAATAGCACTAGTAGTAAAACCAAACTGCCGTGTGCTATTTTGGCAATATGAACGTGGCAGCCGCCTCTTCATGACAGGAATTGATATGTCGCAGGTGGAGAAGGCGGATCTTGCATAGTGCAAGACACAGGATACCAACAGCTTGACCCACAAAAAATTGTGGCTTATGTAGCTACTCTCTGTTTCCCCCCGTCGAATGGCCTTGGATGATGATCCGGTGGTATATGCTGAGGGGATTCAGATAATGGAGATGTTGTTGGAGACCCCGCGTGGCATTGAAGTGGATGAATTCCATGGCATATTGTATGTCCCTGATACTGCATTCAACATTCTCTTAGGGTCCTCTCTCACCAACATAGGAATGTGAGTCGTCTTTGAGGATGACTATGGCAACATCCTTGAAAATGAAACAAGAGAGGAGCTGGCCAGGTCCGTGAAAGAAGGCAACATGTACCGCCTGTCGCGGTCAATAAGGATCGTACATGAGCAAAGTTTAAAGCAGTCATACAAGCAAAAGACGGTGAAATCTGGCATGCGCGCCATGGCCACATCGGCATGCGCGCCTTGGAGCACCTTCAAATGAAGTAGATGGTGCATTACTTGCCCATCATCTCTAACTTTGAGTAGCACTTGTACATTAACTGTTTAGAGGGGAACCAGTATCGTAGGTGTTCTCTAGAGCAGGAGAGCACGCAAAGGAGGTACTGGAGCTGGTCCACACAGACTTGTGTGGCCCAATGTATACCCAAAGCTTTGGAGGCTCTAGGTATTTTCTCACCTTCATTGATGATTTACGCCGTTATAGCATTGTGTACTTCTTTTCTACCCAGGACCACTGCTTTGACCGGTTCAGGTAGTTCAACGCAATGGTGGAGAACCGGACTGGGAAGAAGATTGAGATATTGTGCAACAACCGTGGCAGAGAGTACGTGAGCAAAGAGTTCTACGACTACCTCGCACATCCAAGCATCAAGGCATAGCGTACCGTGCCATCCTCAGCGGAGCCAAATGGTATAGTAGAACGTGCCAACCACACCCTAATTTAGTCGGTGCGCTCCATGCTTCACGCGTCTCGCCTCACCTATGACTTCAGCACTCAAGTAGTGAGCATTTCAGTGTACATCAAGAACCGCAGTCCAACAAAGGCCCTGGAGCAGATGACACCAAACAAAGCGTGGTCCAGCAAGAAGCTGTGGGTGGGTCATCTTTGCGTGTTTTGCAGCTTGGTGCACATGTACGTCCTTAAGGAAAAGCTGCACAAATGGGACGCAAAGAGCGCAGAGATGCTTATGATCAGCTATGACGTGGCAAGCAAGGCCCATTGTCTCTACGAGAGGGATATTGGCCACATCATCATCTCCAAGGATATCATTTTCAATGAAAGTAACGTCTTCGGCACCAACATCATCTACGAAGAGGCAGGAGAACCAACACCAGCACAAGGAGATGGCTGGCGCCACTAGACATTCACACGGAGCTCCATGCAGGCAAGGGCCATGACGTTATCTAGCTTACCCCCAAGGTGGCTCATCCTACGAGCCACTGCGTGTGTAGGCTATAGGCTTGCTATGGGACTATAAGAACCTACCAAATTGCCTATCATTGAGTACGATTAATACCTTTGAGACTCCTAATAGAGTGTTCCACTAGAGGTAGATACTAAAGAAGCATTGGTTGGTTTAAGCCCCAGTAGTTTGCTCCTCGTACGAAATTGACCCGGTGCTAAGGAAACTGTGCAAGGAAGTGATTCATATTAACTGCTTAGGGTGGAACCTTGGCTCCAAGTGTGATATCACCTATTGGTTTAAATACGAAGAGCACTCGTCGATGCCGTTTGTGTCACAACCCGTTTTCTAGACCATCGCCTCATGCAGGCTGACAGGTGTAAGGCGTTTTAGGTTTGTGGCTGATGCCGTGTAGGCTAAAGTAGCCTTTGCACGCCTCGTACTGAATACCATTGTCCTTGCGTAGTGCCTTGACCTTCTTGCTTCTCTATTGCTCTACCATGGCAACAAACTCTTCCACGTTCATCTTGAGCTATCCCTTTGTCTTCAGAAAGTAGGTCTATATCTTCCGACTGTGGTCATCGATGAAGGTCAAGAAATAATTCCTACTGCTGTTAAATGAGTACGGAATAGTTTGCACGGATCAGAGTGAATCAGATCCACGATAGTTTCAACACGTTGTCCATTGCGCTCAAAAGGCTTCCTCTTTGCCTTGCCTTTAAAGCATGGGTCACACAACTTCTTCCACTCTCCCTCGTACTTGGCCTTGCATCCCTCCATTGCGTGAAGTATTTTGTGCCGTTGTGTAGCTTTCAATGTGATGTCCACGACATGGCAGAACCGCCTGTGCCATGGCTCAGTACTGTGTCAATGGAATTGTTTGCCAAGGTGACCGCCTGTGGTGCAACATTGTTGACTCGATATGCTCCTTCTCCACGGCCGACATTTGGACAAGCACAGGACAAACTAGGCATGCACTGCCCCTTTGGGGTAAATCCCCTAAGTCCGGTCCAGATAGACAAGGCATGCACTTCTCAGTTGCATCAAGTCCGCTTGGTCTAAACTGGATAGTATAGCCAGCAAATACTACGTAGGACAACTCCTTGTAGCTTCGACGTTCACAAATTTGCGGTGGAGCGAGAGGTCACCGGGTCAAATCCTTCCCTGGTCACTATTTTTCTTTTTCACCAAAAGGGAAACAAGAACGTGCTAAGAGACATCTTAGATCATTCCAAGGTCATTTTTAGTGGCTGGTGCCATTTGGCGGTCACAGGGAGGGCCATGTAGGCAACGGAGATGATGCCATCCACATTGGCCCAAAAATGGCTCTTCGAAGGAGCCATTATGCGCGTAGGATAGAGGTATTGGGAAAGGAGCCATCCGGCTCAATTTCAGGTCCACAGGAGCAAGTTCCAGGAAACTTCCAGATGCCTGCTCCGATTGTCAATCTGTCTTCACCAATGCAAAGATCGGGTGGCAAATTATCTACGGTCCAAGTTTCAGGCCGATCCAACGGTCGGATTGGGAGATATCAATTTTCAAAGTTTCGGGGGTCATGGACCATCGATGTCTGGGTGGCCATGGGTGATGGCTCCATGCCTTAACCTGAGAAAAGAAAAAGGCAAGAGGTCCAGGGTCAAGACCTGATGGGAGAAATATCCAAAAAGGTCCTTGGTCTTAGGATTGCCTTGTCAGAGTGTAATGGCCGCGCTCACCAGGCTTGTAACGCACCCTAAGAGGGTACCTCCGACCTGGAGCAGGAGCGTTAGCAGGCGGCTGACGCGGTGCGGCTGGCACAACTGCTTCTGCTGGTGGTGCTACATCTCCCTCTCTCCTCCATTTCCAACAGCCTACAGGTTGCTTGTCAACACCATCTCCAACCCGCATCTTCAGTATGTGAGTGACAAGGCTACTGCAAAGGAGGGGTGGGACACGTTGTGCAAGAAGTATGAGAGCAAGGATCACTCTACTCTCCCATGTCTGATGGAGCAGATACAGCAGCCTCATCGGCAGAAGCAGAGGAGGGAGATGCAGCACCACCAGCAGCAGCAGTTGTGCCAGCAGCACCGCGCCAGCCGCCCGCTAACGCGCCAGCACCAGGTCGCAGGTACCCTCTCAGGGTGCGTTACAAGCCTGGTGAGCGCGGCCATTTCTGGATGCTGCAGAAACCAGAACAGATGAACGTCGTAGTTGCAGCAGATTCAGATGAGCCAACGTCATACAAGGAGGCCATGGCTGCACCAGATGCAGCAGATTGGGCGCAAGCCGTGCAGCAGGAGATTCAGTCGCAGTTGGACAATGGCACGTGGGAGCTGACTGAGCGTCCACCTGGACGCAAGGTGATCAAGTGCAAGTGGATGTTCAAGAAGAAGCAGGGAGCAGATGGCAATCTGGAAAAGTACAAGGCAAGGCTGGTCGCCAAGGGCTATTTGCAGCAGGAGGGCATCGACTACACAGAAACCTTTGCCCCTATTACAAAGTTTGCCTCTGTGCGTACGCTCCTCTCTTATGCAGCAGCTGAGGACTTTGAGGTTCACCACATGGATGTCAAGACGGCATTCTTGAATGGTGACATGGAGGAGGAGATCTACATGGAGCAGCCGGAGGGGTTCGTCATGGATGGCCAGGAGCACCTGGTTTGCAAGCTGCAGAAGTCGCTGTACGGCCTCAAGCAAGCGTCGCGTGCTTGGAACCAGAAGTTGGATGCGGCGCTCCAGTGCATGGGGTTTGAGCGCAGTGAGTGTGACTACAGCGTGTATCGCTGGCAGCATCAGCATGAGATCCTCATCATTATTGTCTATGTGGATGACATGCTCCTCCTTTCCAACAGCATGTCTGCACTGCAGGAGTTCAAGGAGGCCATGCAGGAGCGCTTCCAGATGTCTGATCTCCGGGAGGCGTCATACTTCCTCGGTATCTAGATCACGCGTAACCGCAAATTACGCTCTCTCTCGCTGCAGCAGAATCGCTACATCAAGGACGTCCTACAGCGGTTCGGCATGGCAGAGGCCAAACCCATCGGCACGCCGCTAGAGACGCGGCAGTACCTCGTGAGCTTCAGTGGAGAAGCAGATGCAGCTGAGCGGCAGAAGTACCAGAGCGCCGTCGGCAATCTCATGTACCTGATGGTGGTAACCAGGCCGGACCTCGCACAGGCTGTGAGGGCTGTGAGCCAGCACATGGCTAACCCCAACCCTGAGCACCAGAAGGCAGTGAAGCGGATCTTCCGCTACCTTGCTGGAACCATCAATATCGGAATCACCTACAACGGCAACGACAATAGTATCATCGGCTACACAGACGCAGATTGGGCTTCAAACCCTGAGACTCGCAAGTCCATCTCTGGACATGTATTTCTCATGAATGGAGGTGCCATCAGCTGGTGCAGCAAGTGGCAGGTGGTCGTGGCCACTTCAAGCACAGAAGCTGAGTACGTCTCTCTCAGCTTTGGAGCCAAGGAAGCCGTTTGGCTCCAGCGTCTCATGGCGGAGATGAGTGGGAGTGCAGCAGTTCCTGTTCCCATGCGCGTCGACAACCAGAGCGCTATTGCACTCGCCAAGAATCCCGAGCACCATGCTCATACCAAGCACATTGACATCGCCTATCACTTCATCAGGCACATGGTACAGGAGGGTGCTATCAAGCTGGAGTTCACTCCAACCAGCAAGCAGGTCGCTGATTTCTGCACCAAGCCAGTGACCCGTGGGAAGCAGTAGTTCTGCATGAAGGCATGTGGACTCAGCCCACTCTGACTGCGGCAAAGTGGGAGATTGTTGGAAAGGGAGCCATCCGGCTCAATTTCAGGTCCACTGGAGAAAGTTCCAGGAAAGTACCAGATGCCTGTTCCGATTGCCAATCCGACTTCATCATTGATAAGATCATGTGGCAAAATGTCTACGGTCCAAGTTTGAGGCCGATCCAACGGTCGGATTTGGAGATATGAATTTTCAAAGTTTCGGGGGTCATGGACCGTCGATGTCTGGGTGGGCATGGGTGATGGCTCCATGCCTTAGCCTGAGAAAAGAAAAAGGCAAGAGGTCCAGGGTCAAGACCTGATGGGAGAAATATCCAAAAGGGTCCTTGGTCTTAGGATTGCCTTGTCAGAGTGTGCTGACTAGGATAAAGGTACCTCTCCTTACTTTTTAGGTGAGGTGAGATCCTTGTGTGCTAGCCATGGACACATGGCAATTCTTCATGGGTTTGTGGGTTTTGTGACCATTAGGAGTGTGTCATGAGAGCATTCTCTAGCTCTCTAGGTCGTGTGTGAGTGGTCAGCCTGATTGCTAGTCTGATTTCCTCCCTTGTGTGAGATTATGGATTCTAGTGTGTGAGCCTTACCCTCCATGGCTGAGTGGTGTGGCTTGTGAGAGGGCTGACTTGCCCAAGCTCTAGCTCTATATGTACTCCATCATTTTGAGTGATTGAACAACCATTCTTCAGCACAAGTGATTCCCTTTCAAGTCCCACATGCTCGCTGCTTCAAGGCTCCCTCTCTCCTCCAGATCCAACATTTGGTATCAGAGCCAAGTTCTGCCACTTTTAGCCAGTACAGGCCGTCACATTGAGAGTGACCGTTTGGGGTGAAACCTTCACCACATTTGACAATCAACCACTGGATCTTCAAGTTCAGAAGACAAGCTTTGCAACGAGCCCAAGATCGCAAAGATCCATCGGTGGGATTGAGAGTTATGCTCAAAACGAGGTCGGCCAGGGCTACACTCTTCTCTATGAGTAAGACTGTCGCCTTGTGATGACCATAACTCTCTTGTTTCTTTGTCAAAGTTAAAAAGTGGCACATGCAAATTGTAGTATTTGTCCGAAGCTTTCCATTGGTGCAAAAATATTTGCATTCCATTGATTCGTTTGGGAGAAACGCCGTTTACAAACTGGCTGACCTGAGTTGGAGTAGGAGTAGAAGCATACCCTGTTTTCAAGAGGGCATATCTTTTGAAATCCCCTGTTGATGACCCTGTTTTATGGGTCGATCTGAAAGGTTTTGAGCTGCATTTTCAAGTGGTGGGCTCAGTTTTTTCAAATTCCCAGTCTGATGGCATCTACAGTCCATTTTCTGTCAGACAGATTTCTAGCAGAAGCAGCAGCAGAAGCAGGGGTAGCGCCGCCATCCAAGGGCAGCGGTGAGCATCACCAAGGCTCAAAATGGTAGCAGCTGGCGTTGTGACAGCAGCCTAGCCTTTGGAGAGGCTTGAGGGACGCGCCAACTTCACGTTTTGGAAGATCCGTACCCGCCTCCTTTTGGAGGAGAGGGGCTTGTGGGAGGTGGTGAGCGGCGACGAGCCGGCTCCAGTTCCACAGGCAAAAGGCATCACCGCAGCGCAGGTGGTGGCGGGGAAGACGCCGCAAAAGGGTGCAGCTGATGCGGGTTCTTCTGCAGCTGTACCAGCGACGTATGAGGAGTGGAAGAAGAAGGACAGGCAGGCCTATAGGTTGCTTGTCAACACCATCTCCAACCCGCATCTTCAGTACGTGAGTGACAAGGCTACTGCAAAGGAGGGGTGGGACACATTGTGCAAGAAGTATGAGAGCAAGGATCCTGCATTCCTCATGCTTTTGGAGGAAAAGATGATGGCGCTGAAAGTGCAGGGTGGTGAAGGGATGGAGGCGTATCTGGACAGGGCCAAGGAGTTGGCGAAGCAGCTGAGAGCGGCCGGCAACCCTGTGGAAGAGACGCGCTTCATCCTCCTCTTGCTCAGAGGACTCCCAACCAGCTACGACACGGTGCCAGAGACGTTGGAGTGCCAGCCAACTCTCGACCTCGACTTCATCTGCACACACCTGGTGCAGGTAGAATTGCGTCGCAATGCAGCAAAGCGCAATGGCGGCAGCAACAGTGAAGCAGCTTTCATGGCCATGGACTCACACAACCAGCAGCAGCAGCAGTCCGGGCAGCAGAGAGGCAAGAAGAACGGCAAGTGCCACTATTGCCAGAAAGAGGGGCACTACAAGAAAGAGTGCTTCAAGTTCAAGAGGGACCAGAAGGAGCAGTAGCAGCAGCAAAAGCAGCAATCTCCACAGCACCAGCAGCAGCAGCAGAACCAGACCAGCGTGCGCCATTTTGGCAACATGAACGTGGCCAAGGAGGTGCACGACCGCCTCTTCATGGCGAAGTCTGACATGTCGCAGGAGGAGAAGGCGGATCTGGCGTGGTACAAAGACTCTGGGTGTACCAAGAGTCTGACGCACAACAGGGAGTGGTTTACGCAGTTGCTGTCCATCCCTCCCCGTCCTATCGCTTTGGGTGATGATCGGGTGGTGTATGCTGAAGGGATTGGGATTGTGGAGATGTGGTTGGAGACCCCGCGTGGCATTGA
>SZWC01021483.1:15375-28968 GCA_023375785.1 Penium margaritaceum | reverse complement strand
GGGGGGGGGGGGGGGGATCGATGCGTACTAGTTGTCATTCTACATCCGAAGTCGTTGATCGTCGATCATCGATTGTGATATATTGACGGTTGACGAGCAGACATAAATTAGTGTACAGTTTCTTTTTTCTCATCACATAAAAGAAATACACCCCCCAGCTACTCTTCGCTAATACACTCTACCCTTTTGGGGGAGGGGGGGGAATCGGATCCCGTGACGACTCCCTCCTCCCCCAAAAGTTAAGTTGTATTGGTGGAGTGTATAGAGTCCACGTATCTCATGGATACATAGAAACTTACACTAGTGTGCAAGAGACACTGGTGCACATAAATAGTTGCAATACAACACACGCACCAAGTAAAATGATCGAATACAATCGAGGGTTTCGGATGGGGGGGGGGGGGGGGGGGGGGGGGGTCGGCAATTTGTCGCGGATAGAAACACAATCGAGTAATAGCAAAAGTACTCTGGACATAAAATAAATTCTCGTTCGAGGTCACGAATAGAAAAGTAAGCATCGTATTTACAAATAGGCCCACCCGGAATGTTTCAGGACATATATACATCAATGGTACATTTCACCCACACAGTCACATTCTTTTCATCTGTTGTCAAATTACAACATGCAATTCCCAATACACAGGTACCATGTCCATTGTTTTCCATGTGAACACAGGAAAATTCACCCTTAAGAAAACTTTGTGGAAATCACCCAAATCTGTGTACCTAATACCCCCCTGGTTTTTAAATTCGACCTCTAGGATTTTTGGAATTATGTGATCTTTGATTTCGATGTAGATCTTGAAGTTTGAATTATTTTGGTGGTCCTAATTGGTCAAATTCGTGCATGAATGGGACTTCAAGTTTGACAAAGTTGGCTGTTCACGATTTAAATGGTCTTTGATTTCGACGATGTGCTAAGAGTGGGCGGTCGCGGGCGCGTCCCTCGTGGACCGTTGAGTATTTCAAAATTCTAATCTCGAACTTTGAACTGTCACATTTGCCCTCCACATGCGTCAGTTTGTCTGATAGCTTGTGTAACAGGCTGTCAGACGAACTGACGAGTTTGGCACGATGGCTCGGTCGCTACTTTTTTCTTCCGTTGCTCGAAAGCGATGGCTGAGTGGCACATGTGAGGGCAACAATAACTTAAAAAAACCAAGCTCATTTGTCAAACTCCAGAACAATACAGAGGAGCAACCCGGGGAAGTAAACAGGGGAAGAATGCAAAATGGCACTTCAAATTCGACGAAGTAAAGTTCAAATTATTTTTGTGGTCCTTCAGATTCGTTGAACGAAATAACGTATCCTATTTCGACTACTCCAAAAATAATTAAAATCTAAATTAAAGATCTGGGGGGTACACTGGATGTGGCGTGTATAAAATGGGGACGATTAACTATACCTCACCTGTTTGTAGTGCAAAGCAGTACAACGAACAGGTTCAACTCAACATCTCCTCCTTGGTGCATGATGGCGTTCGAGATGCAAACCTGGTCTGACTACTTGTCCTATGTTTTGGGAAGTGCAGTTGCAATGTCGGATGGGCAGAATTAACCTGCCCGTGTCCACGTGGAAACAGGCTACGTGCATGCACCATGCATTTCTTGCAACACAACAAAGTCATGCGACACCCGGTCCCATGTCCCCCCGGGTGGGGCTACGTCGTCCCGTTGGGCCATCGTCCCCTTTTGGCGTGGACTTCCGTACTCGACCAATCGGCTTCGACGTATGATGTATGCAATTCTGTGTCGATTACCCTAATCCTTTCCATACCGTTTGCAACAACAAACCTGACGTGAAAACATAAAGAAAAAACAACTGTAATCCATTATGTCGGGCTGTAAAATAAGGGTCCCCTTACGTTGTTTCAGCGAAAGTGTGGGCAACTACCGATGACGTAATTTTGAGGCTCTGCCGACGTCGACATCCGTAAGCCCAAAGCCTCTAGATTTCGTTAAAAGAATGGGGGCAACATAGCCATAATTCTCAGAATGGGGGCAAGTTGGAAAGCTAATGAAAAGATGAGGACGACCTAGCCAATACCCTGCTAGGCGACCTAGACCCCTTGACCCCTTCCAAAGGGTACATTTTGCCTCCACAAGGCCCTCTTCTATACATGAATAAGAAGCCACATCATAAATTCATCTTCAAGTTTACCTCTTCAGTGGAAGGTACATTCCTTCATTAGCAATAGGGTACTAACCTCTTTGCTTACATCATCATCCTTGAGACCATAGATTGCTTAAGAAGCCCATTTGTATAAGCTCGTTAACAACTATTTGATCTACGTCCAAACAGGATCCAACGATTGGAGTAGTTCCACATTCAAATTTCACATTCTACTTTAAGATTTTGCTTCTATAGCGACTATACTTCATGAAAAAGGTCCCTTCTGCGCCAATACAGTGAAGCCAAAGATGGAGGGCCGGAGATAAGGCAAGACCTTTTCCTATGGCAAAGTACACAAGTTGGTGAAGGAAAACATCTAGTGAAGTTTTTTATGTTTGCTATTCAAGTTTGAGTTTGTATTTCTAGCATTGTGCTTTTACACTGAGCATCAAGTCCAAAATCTCTAGATTAAATCAAACCTTCCGCAACACAATAGACAGACAAGGATTTGAAAGCATGTTTGTATACGACATGCCCTACTCAACAAGAAGATCTTGCTTGTCCAAAAATTGGTATAGGTTTTGGCCCCTATCCCAATCAAATTCTAGCATTGTACCAGAGCACGAGTGGAGCATCCTTGTTTAAAAGAAAGGAGGTATTCATAAGTATGTAAAATTCTTCCAAGTTCAATTCCATATTGAGGGAGAGTTCCATAGACGCGCTTTGTCGTCTACAACACCAACAATTGGTTGAATTGTAGTAGATTGCACCCAAACATGGAGAAGGAAGCTCATTATCAAGAAAATTTTGAAGCACATACCAACCTGTCAAAACAACCTTATCCTTGAGTTGCATTTGCTAGGTTCTTGCAACTCATGCAGTCAAACATGGATCTAACAAGCATGCAAGCATACGTACTTGGTCTCCAAACCAAAATGCAGGTAGTACAAGGTAAGAAAGCTCAACTGCATGCTCTCATCAATGCCGTGCATAATCAGGTACTTTCTTTTGAAAAGGAGCAAGCCATGGCATCAACAAGTAATGCACAAGTAGTTGCATGGAGGAGTGGTGAAGCAGCAAAGAAAACCTCTCAACAAGGAGCAATGCATGTTGAATAATCTGCACGGATTGCTCAACAACGTGTCGAGAAGCAACAAAAAATAATCCCTTACAAGTTGTAGAACAAGTGTGTCTACAACTTGCAGAAATCAATAAACATATACAACAAGAGTTACCGCAAGAGCCTCTGCAAACTTCAAGGCTAACCAAGAAAAGGCCCAAGTGATCAAGAACTATGAATGAATAGTTGTTCAAATACACCTTGAAGCTGTGGCAATAATTGCAACAGAAGAACAAAGGGAGTACCTTGCAAATCAAGCTGCTACCCATGCCCTTCAGGAAGTAACTCAAGCTCATGCAAATGCAGCCGCAACAAGCGTCCAAGCACCTGTCTTGCCAACTTTGACACAAATGCAACTTATGCACAAGTCTTTAAAAGTTTTCCATTGAGTTCTACCAGCAAACTGCGTAATGCAACCAAATCCTTCTAATTGTATCCCTTCAACAGAGCTCTCTCTGAAACCTCCCCCAACAGGGGACTCATTCCTATACCAAACCCTGAAGTTACCTTTCATCCATCCAACTGCGTGGTTTCTCCCGTATCAACAATGGTTAGTTCTTGGTTCTTAGTGCTCCTTACTAAATTGAGAAGTTTGAAGGCAGATGGAGAATTTTGACGGCACCAACGTCTTGCATTGGCTCTTCAGCTACTAATTCTTTACCAAAATCTTTAAGTTTTGGAGTTTGTACACTGGGTCAATTCAGCAACATGATCCTATTACCAATCCACACAATGCACCTATCTTTAGAGACTTTCAATTTGCAGCATTTACTACCCTTATACAATGTGTGGTACCATTAATTGAACATGATCTACAAAAGTACAAAGACCATCCTTGTGCTGCAAAACAAGCATGGTGTTACTTGATTCGTGCGTATCAACCCAAGGATTGGACCAACAAGGTGTATCTTGTAACCGAGCTCAAATATTTCCCTTAGAAACTTCATATCCATTGAGGAATACATCAACAGATGTGTGGTACCTTGACATTGGTGCAACACAACACATGAGGTTTAAGACCACCTACCTTCACAAATTTAAGACATCGGCAACAACAGATTTTATGTACCTCAGGAACAAGGAAAATTTATCGTTGTAAGGTAGTGGATATATCAAAGAAACCTATGCCCACCACATTTTATTTTTTTCAAACTTTCTCCATGTTCCAAGATTGGCTGCCAATTTCTTGTCCATGAATAAACTCTTTTGATGAGGATTGTGGTTTCAAACTATACCAAATCTCAAAAATTTGATTCCCCTTGACTCTGGTGAAGTCATTGCGACTAGAAAAGCTCAAGCAAATAACTCCATCAAACTCAACTTCAAGCCTTTTGAAAACACTATTGCAACAATGTCTCAACCTCAACAAATGTATTGAGATGCAGCGACCTCAACCAAGTCCAGCATTAAGGGGGAGTTCCCCTCGTTAAAACATGCTGTGGTATAAACCATTGTCTGTGTCGTATAGAGCCATTCAAGTGTCATTCATTCCCAATCATCCCAAATCCATACACTTGATAAGGAGTGTATTAGAATGAAACCTATGGCGATGATCCTTCAAGGAAATAACCTGGACAATTGACAATGTTTCATAAAAATCGTTTCCTACGATCACAAACACAATAATGTCTATGCACATAAACACAATAAATCCACTAAAATTTTGTCAGAAGTGGATGGGTTTTAAAACATCAAATCAAGAACAATTCTTCCAAATCACTTCAACACATGCTTTTCAAAATTCATATCCACCTGTGTACTAAAAAAAATGTTATGTTTGTCATATGTATATGGATGCATAAGTGCACTTCATTATGTCAAAGTGTAGTGTGGACATTGTGCACTGAAATGGGTGGCCCAAAGCTTGAGCATAACATGGTCAAGAGGGGCGTCAGCCCCTCCGCTCCTCCTAGGTCAGAGGGTATTGGGGGAGTGTACTGGGTATTGTACATGGTGGAAGTGAAAATTATTATGCAAGTGTATGAATGAACTTGTGTATGAATTTCATTTGATGTACCATACACCATTCAACACACTCCCCTGATACACAATAGCATATCGCCGCAGGGGATGGACCTCCACTCAGGGTATGGTGTCCTTCCTTGCATGTTAACCATATTATAGTATGCATCCAAGCAAGTTCTATGTTCATTACTATATCAAGGACTGTCGGAACATCACAACTAACAATCACATTTGACATTTTCCTCCGATGGAAAGCAATACACATGTGTATTCCAATGGTTGTCTACCCACCACGCTTTCCAATACACTCGCCAGTATGCTTTTCATGTCAAAGGATGTGGGGGGGGGGGGGAGTCGTCGTCCTCCTTCCACCCTTTGACGTCAGAGGCAAACGTGTTTTGGGGGGATGTATTGGAGAGTGTACATGGAGGGAGGAGGGGGAATTAGTACAGAAGTGTACGATTACACTTGTGTACATTTTTAGCGTATGCACGATACATAACCCAATACACCCCCTCCCCCAATACACTAGCTATGTTTTGGGTGGAGGGGGGCTTCCTCTCGGGGTGTTGTTTCTTCATTAGCAATGTGCCCACAGTGCATTCTTCACTTCAGCAAGTTCACATGATCTTGCTTTTCCAAGAGTTGTTGGATGATCATGATCAACAATCTGGATCAACTTCTGTGCATTTCAGAAAACTTAAACACGTTTGTTGAGATGTTTGTCTACCATACACACTTATAGATACACAAAAGCTACAGTTCTCACTTCTTATGGGAGCGATCAAGTCGAAATCCACCCCCTCAAGACAAAGTGTGTTGGGGGGTAGATCAGGAAGGGTATCTGGAGGGGAGTTGAATTTCTATCCATGTTTACAAGTATAAGTACGTACTTTATTTACCACAAGCAAGATACACCCCCTTGTTTCCCCCCCCCCCCCAGAACACTAATGATGTCTTGGTGGAGGGGGGATTCCAGTCAAAGTGTCGTTTCTTTGTTAGCAACGTGCCCATTGAGATACATGGGCAAAGAAGGTTCTTAACTTCTTTCTTTTCTTTCAACCGTCCAGATGTCATGTTCAACACACTAGATCTATTGTTATCTCATTAAGAAAAGAATATGAATTGTATTCTTTTGGTTTTTTGTTCAATACAATTAAAAAAAACACTCAACATATTCACTCTTCACTCGTAAGGGGGTGGAGGTGGGACTAGTCTCCCCCCCCTCCAAAGTCAAATTGTACTGGAAGGGTGTATTTTGAAGTGTGTCTATAGGGGTCCAAATTTGTACACTATTGTACAAATTAACCTGTGTATTGTTTTCATTGTATACAAGATACACCCCCCAATACACTCCTGTAATACACCAGCGATAACTTTGGGAGGAACACTTACAGTCGGGGTGACATTTCTTTACATGCAGCGTGTCCATAGCAATGCAAGGGTGTGAGCAGGTCCTTGCACTTTTTATTTTATAGGAATCGCCAATGTTTTATGATTGATGCTCTCGATCATTTTTTGTCTTACCAATAAAATAATACACTTGTGTATTCTTTTGGTTGTCTACCCGATATACTCACCTGATACACCATTCAATTTTGAGGGAGGTGGTGGGACTAGCCTCCTCCCCTTCCCAAAATCAAAGTGTATTGGGTGGGTGCATTGGGAATTGTATATGTAGGGGTCCAATTTTTCACCCAATTTTATGAATACACTTGTTTATAATATTGAGTGTACTTGTAATACACCCCCCGATACAATCCCCCAATAC
This sequence comes from Penium margaritaceum, assembly GCA_023375785.1. NCBI lineage: Eukaryota > Viridiplantae > Streptophyta > Zygnematophyceae > Desmidiales > Peniaceae > Penium > Penium margaritaceum. The sequence goes on along the minus strand of SZWC01021483.1, from coordinate 22,000 downwards.
ACTTGAGGCGCTGGGAGGGGAACACAATTGACTTTGAGCGAAAGAATTTTATGGCCCTCTCAAACTTAAGTGAATTAACTGCATGTCACGTTCTTCAATGAAGATTAAATTGTATCCCCTCTTAGGTTTTGATCAAATACAGTGTATGACATGTGAACCCTTAAGGACTCTAGAGGAAAGAAAAGGGCTACCTTCAATATCTTATGAAAGAAATGGAGAATAATCATCATAACCTCACTGCAGAAAAACATAGTTTTCTCCAAAAAACAAACTCCCCTTGCTCACTCAGAAATTGGTGATGCGACAAGTATAAACACACTAGTAAACTCCTTGGACGTGAAGACGATTATCGAGAAGAATATACAGTAACGGGGTGTATGAAATTGGGTTGACGAACTATAACTCTCAAGTAGGCAATTGGCCGGTGTACATGTTTCCAAATGTACAAGGACGCCACCATATACTCACATCCGATGCCGTTTCGTGGATCATTGGATGTTCTTTGTGACTTCTCCCTTCTTCGTTATGATATCTCCTCTTAAAGAATTTTGAGACATGTCCTTGCTTCTCACTTGTCTTGCATCATTATTGGTCTTCCTAATTGATGTTTTGGGTCTCTAATAAGATAGAGGATTCCGTTGGTTGGGAATTCCATCCACAACATTAAAAATGGTGGTTTTCAATTCACCAGAAATTGGATGCTTATGTCCAAGCACAATTGTTGTTACTAATTCAACCATTTCTTGCAATCATTTGGTAAAGGTTGTCTTTTTTCCGAGCACTATAATGGCTCACCAAAGGATAGCGTGCCCTTTACAAAGGAAAACACGAACTAAACTACATGCCACACAAATGCAATGCCATAAGGGTGAAATTTTAAAAGGAGAATTCCAATAAAATTTGAACCCCTCAACAATGAACCATACATCTACACTCATCAACCATATCTCAACAGTTGGTCCATTCCAATGGGCAGGATCAACAAGATCAGTTAGTTATAGCCATAATCAAAGTTCTATTCATGTCCAACGAGCACAAATCCATACACCCGTCAATGATCGTACTTGATAAAAACAGATCACAAGGATCCTTCCATGAAAGAAACCTAGAAAGCTGGCAATGTTTTTGGGAAGTTACTTGCCATTCTAATGTACAAACATAGTTATGTGTGCATGGACACAAGATTTTTTTTTTAACTTTCTTCACTGCGTTCACTGAAAATAGGTAAAGGAGATACATCAACCAAAATCATTTACAACGAACTATTTAAGCATTTTTTGTCTTACAATTGTTACATATATTCCATCCTTGTAAATAATGAAAATATATTGTAATATTGCACCCGAGACCATGTTGTACACAACTCTGCATAGGTCTAACCTGGATGATTGATGTGTGCGAGATAGTCGGACACTCGAGTTGCTGGTCAAAACTCATGTATCGGCACCCGACTGTTGGTTGTTTGTTTCTTGAGCCAAAGCTACTGTATGTTTGTTTGAAATGGGTAGTATTTAGCAAGTATCATAGCGTGTGGCAAATTCTTCTGCATACCGTACTGCTTGATAATTTCTCCCTTAAGAATGATTTTCGGGGTGTAATCTTGGTTTGTTTCTGGGAACAAATGTTTTTTTTTGCATTTGATTTGGGCAAAATCACCTCAAGCCGTTGTCTTGAATTTGTCATTTTTTGCCTTCTCGTGGCTGTTTCGACTCTGTCCCTCGCATTTTCCTACATCGGTGACTGTTTGGCACCGGAAAATATACGATTGCGTGACCTCCGACGGTTACGTGGCCGCACTTTGGATTTTGCTCGATAAGCCAATGTCAAACGTTGTCAGATTAATTGTTGCTTTGTATTTGTTTTTGGGTAGATAATTTCCCAGAGAGAGCCGGATAAAATAAATCGACGTCTGGGATAATAATTTAGTAACAAAATCATCACGCAGTAGGGTAATGTATTATTTATATTAAACGAATGTTGTTATCTTCTTTTCTCGAATGCAAACAAAAGAAGAATCTTTCTCTTAGCATGCTGTCGATGCATGAATTGACGTATAGTATAATTTGAAAATCGAGCTCTCCACATTCATGCTTGTTTATCTCTCTGAAAGGCATCAAGGACCACGACCATTGCTAGTAGGATCTTTGGGTGAACACCAGTGCAGCTTGTAAAATAGTAGACAAAAGAACTATAATCATTGGATGGTAAAGATTGGAAACCTTGATTCATGAATAGTAAAAGTGTGGTACATAAAAACCCCAGTCAAATTAGGCTAGCATAGCTCTTGGCCCGCTGAGGGACAATGCCTTGCTAGGCCGTGTAGGCCGTTGTGGCAAGTTCTCGGTCCAGTCTGCAGGTTGCAAGGCTTATTGGGGCATTCTAGGGATCTCCAGCAAAGTATTCGTCCGGGGCTCCAGTGTCAGAGATTTGAACAAATTTGAGAAGAGATTTTACTTTTGTAGTTGTGGACCTGGCAAGTCAACTACCAGAAGGAGACGCTTCCTTCACGTGGTCCAGATATGCTACCTCTCGTACCTTGCTTAGAAGAAGCTTCCTTCTGAGAGAAGCTTCTTATGTTCCAGAGTTGGTACATGCATCAATGTTGCACCAAGGAGAAGCTTCCTCTTTGGCGAAGCTTTGTCAGGTCGTCAGGTGAAGCTTTATAGAGAGATTTCTTGCTCTCTAGGCCTTCCTCTGACAATCATCGATATTGCCACAATGTTGTATCAGATCCATTGATCATAAGCCGCTTGAAGCTTGTACCAGAATGGGCCATGCAGATAGAAAGACCCAGGTTCCATGCATGATGATGATGATGATGATGATGATGATGATGATGATGATGATGATGATGATGATGATGATGTGGTGTAAGCCTCATGCTAAGGGTGCATGATGCCTGCCCACTTAGATAGAAGACTCCCTGACCCGGGTAGATCTACAATTTTGTGTAGTAGATAACTCCCCTCCTGGCTGGAGCTAGCTAAAGTCATTTTCAACCCCCCTTTACATGCACTCTATGTTACACTTCAGGCCCTTAAGACAACTTCAAGGCTGGATGCAGAGTTTCATCCAGCCTATAAAGGTCCCACTAGATGTTGACTCGACGATTCACTGTAACATCCATAACTTTTATATAGTGCTCTTAGTGCAGTGCCGTCTTTGTCATATCGGGACTTGACATCAGCAGAGTAATCAGGAATACCAGCAACCCCCCTTGATTGGTGGGTAGGTGATACAAATTGTGTCACACCCGTGTGCTCCCGAAAACATATTACAGTGACTCCCAAGAATCCTCACCAAGGAACTGAAGTAGAGTTACACGTTCTATTCATGGAAAACCTGGAAACACGTCGATGTCAACTTCCTGGTTTGAAAGAAAGCATTTTTCCTCATCTGCCGGTGTCAAGACCACTTCCTAGCCCATTTCTGGTCTGTTGGCACTTGTTTTGATCAACTTGTCATAGACAACAATTTTTTGGCCGAGTTTGGGCCACTCCGTAAAGTGTTTGATTGCTTCATGCAGAAGCAATTCATCTGGTCCTTCATGGAGATGCGGCTTTGCACGTTGGGTTGGCTCCTGCGGCCCCTTCCCATAGCTTTCCTACTTATCTGGAGGTGGAGAATGTTCCATTAGAACTGCTTACGGGCAAAGTGCCAACTTTCCAACCGCTGGTGTACTACGAAGGCATCTTGGTCCTTCTGGAGGTCATCCTTGTCTTTTTCAGTTGTGAAAAGCTTGTTTGTGGCGGTAAAAGTCATTGTAGTTGTTCTTGCTGGTTGCTAGACCTGTCTGAGTCCTTGTTTAATTCTTTTTTACTGGCAATTGTCATTCTTGAGTTTTTCTTTCCCGAGGGATGGTTGCTTGCAAACTTCCACACAAAATCAAGGGCATATCTTTGGATTATGCTGGTGAGGAGGCCTTGTTATGCTTCTCTCCTTCAACAAGGTCAGGATCTTCTTTTTCTGCCTCCTCCCATTTCCTTCTGCATTTGGATGATACCTTTATCTCCATCTCTCTCCCTCAAGGGTAGACAATAAAGACCTTCATGCGGGCTCTTTGAGGTTGCAAACTGAACAAAACTAAAGTGCGGATCTCTCATTTGAGGGTGGTATGTTATCTTGGTTGTAATACCAAGAGCGGTTGGCGGCCTCCCATGTCGGGACCCGTTTTCTAGACTGTTGCTATCTGGTGCATTCACAAAATGTGTACACCATGTAGACATCAACACGTTTACGTTATGTGTGGATGATGGTGTGCAAATCACAAGAGTAGAGCCTACAAAATTTTTGGTTTTTGAAGAAGATCGCTACTCACGCTTCCGTTGTGCATTATGCACATCCAACGTTGCAATAGATGCATTTCAATAGTGTAGTCACAGAGTCACCATGGACAGAACATTTCTCCGCAATGGCTATAGTCAAGGCATGCTGTTTGCCTTGTATTCTAATGCAAATGACCATGCTGCACCTGCGTAACTGGCTTTTGAATGGGGAGAGATGGGACTGGTTTTGTTCAAACATGACAGCAAAATTTCCACCAGTCATGGAAGAGGGCACAGTCTTCATTACAGATATGAAGAGGGATTTTCGTAACACTGTGCATCATAGCATGCCCAATGCAGCCCATGATTTCTCTAGCTACCAATGTAGCGTGCAAGAGAGCATCTTGGAAAATACAACACTAGGGTTCTAGAGTACGGCATACGTTTACGGGGTGAAGGTAGCATCCCTGTTGAGAACTAGAGTGCACTCCACTTCCTAGTTCCACATGGTGGGCATGCTATGAGAAATGGTAATGATAGTTTAAACACACGGATCCATGAAGCATGCACTACACATCCATTACACCACTTGTACTCCCTTAGGCCTTACACACATAAAATAATCATCAAGCGTGCGTGTGCTGCGCAAGCTGAGCCAAAGATCCTGGCCAGCAATGTTGCAGAAGAAATTGTGTCGGTGAACTGCCATGCACAGTGGACTACGTAAGCCATAGATCTTGCTGTATAAAATTTCAGGACTATGGTCATCCTTGTGTGCATGGTACAGTGTTGTTGCTGCATGTTGGAAGGAACGTAGGAGAAATTTGCAACCCAATCCCCATAACATAGAAGCTATAGTGAACATATGCGCACACCATTCCGAGCACATCAACTTGCACTCTGCAGCACGCCAAATAAAAGTAGAACCCTCCTGCAAGTTGACATGGCCGTGGCCATCCCAGAAAAATAAGGCATGAACGGAATGCCCGTTGACGTGCCAGTGTTATTTGTTGACACTATGGGTGCCGTGGTCATGCAATGAGCATCTGCTGCAATGAGGCACAACCAACATGCAGCTTGAATTTCACATGGAAACAATGCTGACGTTGTGTACGGGAGTGAAGATAACAGTCTAGACATAGATGACTACACAAGTGATGATGGCCTCGATTATGTTGACATGGATGAAGACGATGTAGAGGATGAAAACATGAACTTGGCTAGTATAATGTTGGATTGTATTGTGTAAGTTTGGTTTGTGTAAGCAATGAAGGATTTTTTTAGAGTAATATTTGATGAACAAAGTACATGGTCCATTAAAAAATGTGCAATGTTCTACCTAACGTTATGAATTGACATTGCTCACACTAGTATGTTTTCCTGCATCACAACCTCATTGTATGTTTGTCTTGATTCCACACTAAGCACTACTTTTTTCCATGTCGGAAAGTAGTCCAATTTGTGAAAGAAAGCCCAAAAAACAAGCAAGTCAGAATCATGAAAGAAAAATAATGCAGTAGCCTTCTTTGTACATGTGAAGTTGTAGCATTCCTTCTTGTGAGTGTAGCAGAGTGAAAGGAGTGAAATGGATGTAAAAGCTCCTTTTTGTACGACAAATTTAAAGTTCTTTTCATAAAACTCTACATTCCTTGTTGAAAAGTTGCCGCTCTCTCCTTCCCAAGTTTACATTCCATGCAACTGAACATTATAGACAATACTCTACCTTGATCCACTCTTCATGCCACTTTTGCATCCATGCATTGACGAATGTGTGCTTGCTCCAAACTATGGCACACTCCTCTATGTTCATCAAGTCTTCTCCTGAGAGTTAAAGGAGCTCACATTGAACCTGTGTTGCTTTGCTTGGGATTTCTACACCAACTCAGATCTCATTGACCATTCATTGATGCAGTTGACCCCACCTCTATACAAAGTATTCTCTTTCCTCTTGTAACTATGCTTTTACTAGCTCCACATGTTCAGCAAGTTTCATGCGTGCAAAGACTGTCTCCTCATACATCATGGGGGCTAAGTGTAAGAATGGTTTTTGTGACATCAACTACTAAAATTACAACAAAAATATCAACCAGATGCCAAGGCAACCACTGTGTACACGAGTAATAATCATTGACAAAGCCACCTCATTCAACTAAACTGCCTCTATTGCATGCACATGCACATAAAAGGGAACAAGAACAATTGCGTTTAGACATGGTAGCATGTATAGATGTGTGGAATGCATTGTAGGGGAGCGGGAGGGATAGCCAAGGAATGGAAAATCTGACATGTGCGAGCTCGTAATGAGAGAGGAAAAGCAAACATGATAAACACATGTACAAATATGAAGGAAGCATGCTTTT
>SZWC01021482.1:22869-46117 GCA_023375785.1 Penium margaritaceum | reverse complement strand
GTGTGTGTGTGTGTGTGTGTGTGTGTGTGTGTGTGTGTGTGTGTGTGTGTGTGTGTGTGTGTGTGTGTGTGTGTGTTTGTCTATTTGCACACTTTTGTATGTGTGTTCGTGCACGCACGTTTGCACACATGTATGTTTGTGCAATGTTCTTTTTTCATAATTAAAATAATGTTTTATGTAGGAAATTTCAAGTTTTTTTTTTAGTTTTTTATTAAATACGTATTTATTTTTTGAAGTTTAGACGTGAATGGAATACTCTATTACCTGAATCTCTTGAGGAATGATAAGTTGGTTATATCAAGATTCACATGGGAATTTCTCGTTTTTTCCATTCTATTTCCAGGAGAACTGATGAGTGTTAATCCGTCAAAAGATTCATTTAATAATGCTGTTTTCATCTGCAAACCTGTTTTGCTCGGTTAAGGACCATCCACAACTGAATGAAGTAAGGTGAAGAAATTTGCTGTAGTGTAGGATGGGATTGCATATGGGAAGAAAACTGTGGTTGCTTGCCAACTGGCTAAAGGGCTTCGTCAGTTGTATTCTCGAAACCTGATGGGGAGATTGTGGAAATGTGGGGAGACACTTCTGGCGAAGAACCGACGTCTTTCATGTTGATTTTGATTCTGGGCTTCGAGTCACTTCCTGCTCAATTTAAGATTTCTAGTTAAATTTTGTAAGTCCGGGATATGTTCAAAAATGCGAGTCGAAGTCCCTCCTTCACTATGTTTGCGGGATTAAATCGTCCGAACATCACGGCGATGCATCCTTATTCAATGGACCGATATCAATCGTGGTTCTACTTGCAGGCATGCTGCGATCCAGGTAGTCGATAGCCGCAATGCGCATCGATGCGCGATTAAAGAGGCGCTACGCTTCATTGTGCTGAATCGGTTGAAATGCGTGTGTGCTGGATTCGATGATTGCGTTTGATCCCTACCGTAGATGTAGTTCGATTCTAGCTGTAAGAGAATTTTATGCGAATGCTTAACGTTAACTCCTCCATCCCGTCAACTTCTTTCCATTCTAGCAATTTACACAAGTAGGACGTTTCCCAGACGTTATGAAACATGCAATGTCGACGCAGTTGGCCTTTGAATCATGAAGACTCGGCGGGAGAGCTTTGATTCGATGTTTCATTCTGGAAAACCAAAGAGGCTTACTCGCAAGCAGTAGCGAGCCCTCGCCAATAATGTCGCTGAACCCCCTCCCTCGTCCAGGAACACAATCAAAATCAATATCAAATATGTCAATTCTTCGTCGTAGTGTGCCAATCGTCTGTCTGGGTAGCCTGCGCCTCGTCCGTTTTTCTTGGCCAAAAGAGCCGTGTCAAGTGATTTCCGAGTTCCTCCAGATTTTTTCTCGCTCAATGCGGGCGTTCTGCGCCTTTCATCGAAGAAGTTGAATTCCGTTGAACGAACAAATCTCATACAAAGTTAAAAAATGACTCCAAGCGAAATGGTCTCTGGGGAAACCTGATGGTCAGTTACCGATGTTTCATAGACGACAAATTCTAGAGATCTGGCGGAATCAGTGTAGCGTGACCACAAACTGTTGAAAGACTCCTCACGTTCTTTGTTTCGTTCCGTTTTGGCACCCGAAAAGTGAAACTATGTGCGTGTCGGTGATGTCAGGCAAAAGGTACATAGACGTGCACGAACATGCAAGATCGTGCACTGAGAGACAAGTCCGTACGAAGGAAGAGACAAATGTCAGCTAGGTGCCAGAGGGTTGACAGCGAAGTTCGCATGTGGACAAAAACTTGCAGAACACCCCCTTTTCTGGCTGTCGCTGTCAAGGCCTAGTGAGGTGGTTTCCACGCAACTTTGACAATTTGGCTAGAAACTTCTGAAAGCCAACGAGGGTTGTCTGCCGCGTAGTGGCAGTCGCTTTCAAGACACTTTAAATTGCTTAATTTAAAATTCAGACGAGTCGCTATGAGATGGGAGCAAGGAGTAAAAGATTGCGCTCTTTCCCCGTCCGCACATTCCAAGGGAAGGCGGTAACGACCTGAGGCGCATCTTCATGTCTTCGCAGTGAACATATATTTGTTTTTAATTCAGAATTTTAACCATGAATCTTCACTGCCGTAACCTTGAATAATCGATACGTTCTGTTGCGCAAGCATGAAAACACTCCACATCAGCAGCCAGCTATCCAGTGTCGTATGAAAAATGAAAGGAGGTTTCGCAACCCCTTACATACGCGAGTTGACAGCCCGTAAAAACTGGACTGTAGTGGTTAGCCACTAAGACCATCGAGCCGCAAATAATTTCACTTCTCGGTAGCCAGAATAGAATGAAACATTTAATGTACGAGCAAATTGCCTTCAGACCCAACATCAAGATTTATTTTCTACTGGTACCTTCTCACAACTATCAAATTCAAGAAAATTTAAGAGAAAAAAGCATGTAATATGTTACGCTGAACGGAGCATAGATGGTGAACAACTAGAAGTTGCGAGGCAAAACACGATTTCGAATTGCCAACACTTGATAATTTTATAATTAATGGCGACTGTAGTTCGATGACAATTGTCGAAATTAGTGTCATATGTATACAAGTATCATGTTACGAAGGAAGCATAGTCACTATCGTTAGGTGGAATGTCGAGCGACGCGTGCGGAGTCACTTTGTGAGTGGTCGGATTCTAAAAGGCCCGCCACAAAATCAGCGGAGTTAGAGCATCGACGATGAAGATGCGCAATGCATCTGTATAAATCAAGATTCGTCATGATGTGTCGAGAAGTCGACCGAAAGGTCGTGACACTTCTGTTTGTAGGTGCGTGAGAATAGTCGAAGATGTCAAAAACTTCGAGATTATTCACTAAGGGTGGGGCAGTCGACCAATTTGCTGTCAGCCGTCCAAGTGGATATTGCAGTTCTTGCGACAGGATGGGTTGTTGGTGTAATAACACAACTCCCAACTCGAGGAAATAAGGAACTCGTGTACGTCTGGTACAATGTACCAAACGTACACAAGCCGCGATGTCCCGGCGCGCGTATAGATTTGGCCCGGAGACGACGATGATAGGCGTCGAGGTGATGATCGACGTCTCTGGGATTGTCGTAAGGTTCCTTGTGTTGTGACTTGTGACGTTCCTGTCAACTTATACTATGTACTATGACCACTTGGTTGTATCCATGCCCACGTAGATCCCTCATGCAGCCGCAGGTGGCGTCGGTGCGTCGTCTGGTGGTGGACTACCTACTCGAAACTGATCAACAATTGCCTCGGAGTCCAAGATGTTGTCTGGGACCTTCTGCAATTTTTCAGCAGCATGTATGAGTTTATCGGTGGACTGGCCGTTGGCCCGATTTGCATGTTTTTCCATTGTGTGTCCACCATTTGATGCCGGATGCATGCATGTGACCAATCGTAGCGTTCGGCTCAGGATACTACATGTTTAGGTTCAAAGGGCGTAGCTTCTTACTTGTCTACACCGAGTTTACGGCCAAAACACTGATTCCGGGCCGGTTTCATGACAAACCTTGCATTGCTGCGTGCAACACCCCCCGTGCGCTATGGCAGGTACTTATGGCGTGGACCTGTCATATGTCATTTCTCTCTACAAATGCTATTGAAGCATTCTGACACCTTGACTTGTATCTCCTCCTCACTCTTACTATTATATGTACGATTTTTGACTGTCGTCATTGACGCCTAGACAGCGGCTACGTTGGTAGGAAGCTACCATGCATCATCTCATGGTATCAAAGCAACGACATAGTTCTCGCCGAGTTGCGGAGCACAGACACAGCGTAGCAGCAATAGTGAACGTCACCGCTGCAACTGATTCACTAGGACCTGTTGAGGTCACTAGACCACCACAATCGCCACCCGCCTTTAGCACGTGAGAGTGCAACAGTAGTAGTTGCTAGCACTAGCAACAGTAGGCATCAATCACAATAGGCGGTAGCCGCTAGCAGGTACTGGCATCGACGCTAGTAGCAGGAACGTCAGATGGAAGCTACAAAAGGCGGCTGCGGGCAGCAACACAGCAACAACAAGCTACGAGTAGCGAGCAGCGAGTAGCGAGCTCTGGGTAGCAAGCAACCAGCAGTAGCAGCAAGCAATAGCGCCCAGTAGTACTAAGATTCAATAGTAGCAGCAGTAGCAGAACAGAGCAGAAGTGCACTAGTAGCCCGCATCAGTAGTAGTGCACATCAACAGCTACACCAACATTGCTATAACACAGCAGCAGCGCGCAGCTGCTGCTACAGCTACGCAAGAAGCTACACAGCTGTTGTTGTAGGCTAAGGCACAATAGCAGCAGCAGTAGCCGAGCGGAAGCAACTACGGAGCTTCCACGCAGCGTCCACACTACAGCTGCGGACCAACCACCTCGTACGCAACGAGGCAACAACCCGAGGGTTTTCAAAAAGAGTTATGCTGATGTCAGCATTTTCCTTGGTGATGTCATCAGGTCCATGCTGACATTAGCAAACCCCTACAGACGTCAACACTTGCCTTAGTCAAATTTTACGGTTGGAAATTCAAAAGTTGCCAGCGTTTCAACTTCTTGAGAAACACTAACGTTTCTACAATGCAACCATTTTGACATCCCGGCCCATACTGAGCATTGTCATGGCTCCGGCCGATGACAAGGGCAAAGGGCCACTACATCCCTCTTTGCCCACTTGAATGGGAGGCAGAGGAGGGGCATCTCTCTACTAGGGAAGTTCTCTGCGGGGTCTTGGTAGTGCTTTAGTCTGCTGACATGGAATACCAAATGAAATTGCTTAGTGTCGGGAAGTTTGAGTCGCGCAACCACAAGGGTTTACATGTGCTTGACCTCAAATGGTCCCAACCATCAGGGTTTGAGCTTCAAACAATTGGAACCGTGGAGCTTCATGTTTGCCTAGCTGAGGAGGAGCGGTGAAGATGTGACTGATACAATTTCGGTCAGCTGCTCGCTTCATCGTTGCTTGTGTCTTCGCAAGAGTCTCCCGTATTTCCTCCCAGACCATGGTGAAATCTCGGCACTGAACGTCCACCGCGGGGATGTTGCTGTGGCATTGTAGCCCAGCTGGTGTGGTGGGAAGTTTGTCATACACCACCTCGAACGGTGTTTGACCCGTTGCGCTAGAAACTACCGAATTATATGAGATTTTGGCGGTCAGGATATTTTGTGCCCAATCCGTCTCGTGAGGTTCGCATAATGTTTGGAGTAGTTGCTCGAGCGTCTGATTTGTCCGCTGAGTATGACCGTCAGTTTGAGGACGGAATGGTTCTGAAAGTTGAATTCTGCTGTCGTAATGAGTCGTCAGTTTGTGCCAACGGCCAGTGAATCGCCCACCTCTGATGCTTGTGATGGTTCTCGGTACGCCGTGTAGCCGTACGGTGTTGTTTATAAACAGCCGTGTAGTTTCCTCGGCAGTGAAGGTGGTCGTTTTCGGGATGAAGAGCATTTAAGAAAACCTATCAACGACCACGAGGATGGCATCATACCCCTTGGGTGTGACTGGTAATCCGGTAACGAAGCCCATGGAGGTACCTGCCCATGGTTCTATCGGAACAGGGAGCGGCTACGGAAGTCTGGGTGGCCTCGTATGACAACATTTCTGCCACTGGCATGTGTTGTAGGTTTTGCAGAAATTGGCCAAGTCAGATTGCATCTTTTCCCACCAGTAGTTTTTGGCTAGCTTCTTTAACGTCTTCTCCTCTCCAAAGTGTCCACCTGGACCAGTGTTGTGGCATTCTTTGAGCAGCATACGACGAAGTTCGTCGTTCAGGGGAACGACCATTTGGCGAGTGAAGTGTCGTCGCCAGTAGGATGCGTCAAACCAAAACATTATATTATCATATTCGCCGTTCTAGTTGTAACCTCGTACAAACAATCACTCGAGGTAGGGGTCTTGCTGTACTTGTATGGTTAACACATCGGCCATTAAATCTAGTCGGCGGTTGAGTGAGTCCACTGGATTGGTTTTGTCTAGCTGGTACTCAAATTCGTTATCGAACCCGGATTCAAGAAACTCCATCCACCGGATTTGGCGTTGGTTGACATTCGGCTGTCTTCAAATATTTCAAAGCGTGGTGGTCAGTGCGCAGAGTGCATCGACGACACTCCAGGTAGCACCGCCACTTCTTGAACGCTTGCACAACTGCAAGCATTTTTTTTGTGGACCGCATAGTTGAGTTCATGTCTTCATAGTTCTCGAGACATGTAGGTGACCGGTTGTTCACCGTTGCCGTGATCTTGCAAAAGAATTGCGCTAATGGCTCAATCTGATGCATCTGTAGCCATGACAAAGTTGACTAGTGGATTGGCTAATCTCAGGGCTGGTCCGAGTGTTCTGCAAAGCAGCGAACGCTTCTTGTTCGCTGTCTACCCACCGCCACTCGTTTTGTTTTTTAGTGAGGTCAGAAAGAGGCGCTGAAAGTCGTGCATAGTCCCTCATAGAACACCAAAAATAATTTTAGAATCCGATAAAAACGTGAATTTCTCAAACATTGGTCGGTGTTGGCCTATTAGCGACTGCTGCCAATTTCTTTCGATCCATGGTTATGCGTCCACCGTTGATGACGTGATCCAAAAACTCAATCGGACGACGACGGAAGATGAATTTCGAGAGTTTTATGAAAAGACTCTCTCTTTTTTTTAAATTTCAAGAACGTTTTGGAGATGTCCATCGTGCTCCTCCGGGGTGTGGCAGTACACCAGAATGTTGTCAGGGTTTACCACAAAATAATCATCGAGGTATGGACGGAAGATGCTGTTCATTGCATGTATGAACATTGCTGGGGCATGTTTTAGTCCAAACGGCATGACCGTGAACTTGAACTACCCGCAGTGTGTTTGAAATGCTGTATTTTTTATGTCGGCGGCTGCCGTGTGTATCTTGTGATATCCGCTTTGTAAATCAATTTTGCTGGTGATTTAGGCTCCTCATAGTTGGTCAAAAAGTTCATCAGCTTGAGGGAGAGGGTAGCGGTTCTTGATGGTAGCGTCGTTCAAAGCCCGGTAATCCACGTACATTTGCATCTCGTCCACTTTCGTTTTTACAAATAATACTAGTGCGATGTATGGTGACATGGATGGGCGGATGAACCCTTGACCGAGAATCTTGTGGAGCTGTTTTTTTTAGCTTGGTTAGCTCATGATCGCTCACCCGATAGGCCCCTCGGATTCAATTCCATGTGATGGTCGATGTCTCTCTGAGGAAGTCAGGTCTTTGGGAGTTTGTCGCGGAAGACTTTCGCAAACTCCTGGATAAGGGGTGCAAACTCTTCTGGTACCATCACGAACTTTGTCGATGCCAATGAGGCTGATGAGGCCAATGATGAGTGAGCTAGTTCCACTTATGCTTCTCCCATTGGCTCAAGATGTATGAGCCACGCACGAGCTCCTCTTCGTATATAATGCTTGGCCACGTTGAGCGGTATCAGGTGTACCGGTTGTCGCTTTCTGGCTTCTATGGCTTCCTCTCTTGCTTCCATCTTTGCTGCTTCCGCTGTCTTCTTCCACACTGTACGCGAAAGTTGTCATTTTGGCACCGTCAATCTCCACATAGACGTTGTCGTTGTTCCACTCGACTTGCGGATTGTGCCGATACGAGAAATCTCCTCTGAGGATGATTTTGTGATCGCTCATTGGAAAAGACCTCCATACCGTTACATCCCGTAGATTCCCAATTTGTAGTAATAGTGGTTCTCATAGTCTCTGTATATGTAGTCTCCTATCGACGGTTTTTCCTTCAAACACCCCTGGTTCGGCCTGTAAACCCAACTTCATAACCATGGCGTTGCTCACAAAGTTGTGTGGAGCTCCTCCATCCAATAGTGCACTTACCATTCTACGAATTCTGCATCCTCAAGGCTAAACCTTTAGCAATATTACCGGCTATTCGTTCTCATACCCCTCGTCAAACTTTGCGATCTCAAAAATCCTCTACGGTGATGTGGGCCATTAAGATGGGCAATTGTTCGGCGCGGATCGCTCTCACGGACAAGAGTTTCACCTTTTACTCATGTCCTTTGCCGTTTCCCGTCTCATTTTTCTACGACTTCCCCCCCTCTTTAGCCTGTTGCTTGCTGTGACAATTTCGAGCGATGTGCTCGACTTTTTCAAAATTGGTCCGCGTTCAAATATTTCTCTGGTCGATGGCGTCCACTTCCATCGGAGATGGGGAGTCTGTTGACTGGTTTCTTCCATTTCCGTGATAATTGTGGGTAGGAATTCACCAGCCATAGGATTCTTGGATCTAAGCATTGTAGTCGACGCAATCAATGTCCGTTGACTGGTTTGTGCTACTGTGATCATCTGCTGCAAGTCATACTGGATGCAAAAAATAGCAATTTCTTTCCAGATGTCTCGCATGCAGCCGTTGTTTTAGTGAAAATAGAGTTCGTCAAGGGTGATGTTTACTCTGGTGATAATCTCGTGATATTTGTGCGTATATTTTGCCACGCTGGAGCTTGTACCGTGTGTCAGACTTTTTGTTCGGTATTCCAAAGCATGCGAGCATTGCACGCAAAAGGGTAGAATGCCCGCGGTCGGTGATGTGAGACGGGCATCGTGGGCCATTGATGATGCTCCACCGGTCTCCTACTACCGGTGGATGGTCTTTAGGTCGGACCACCAACTTAACGCCGTGCCACATGGAAGCGCGGCTGTGAGGTCAATTTTTTTTTATCGTTGTTGACCCTAGCTTCGGCAAAGTACACCTCCAAACTTGTCAGCCAGATCTGAACCGTTGGTCCTTTTGAGTTTGGAGGATCGAACGGTTCTGGTGGAGCCGGACAAATTTTTGATTTGCTCTAGAGTTGAGAATTTCTCTCGATGAGCACTAGTTCACATGTGCTTGCGTTGAAAAGAGCATGTATCGTGACGTTGAGTTGTTGGAGCAAGTGGTTGTTGATTTATTGAACTACGGAAATCCTATTTGCCAATTCCTCGTTGATCTGCGCCTCTCTTCCAGTGCCATCTGTCGTCCCTACTGTCATCGTCGAGGCTGTTGGTGGGGGCGGCGGGTTTGTTGCCGTTGGGTCCGTGACCGAATTGGTCGATGAGGCTGTAGGGGTTGTTCATGCTGCCGCAAATCCTGCCACGCCAACATTTGCTATCGCTTCAGGGTTCGCGTGCATCGGCACGTTCTGCTCCTCCATCGCCAAAGTCATCGCCAAAGACCCACGACTGGATTTTGGTTACGCTTGCTTGCCTCACATTGTAGTGGCAAAGTCTGCAAAGTTTTGACGTGCGAGATGCGCTGAAGACTTGTGCGAGGTATTCCTCCGGATGGGTAATATAGTTGAATGCCTCTCTAGCACCACTGCGCTCTGATACTAAGTGTTACGTCAAAACGGAGTGTAGATGGTGAACACATAGAAATTATGAGGCCAAACACGATTTAGAATTGGAACACTTGAGCAATTCATAGTTAGCGGTAAGTGTACTTCCAGGATAGGTGTCAAAACATATACAAGTGTCGTGTTACGAATGAAGCATAGTCAAGTCGTTGGGTTGGATGTCGAGCAACCCGTGTAGAGTTGCGTCGTGAGTGGTCCGATTCGAGAAGGTCAATCGAGAAGTCGGGGGTCTTTGAGAATTGACGATGAAGATGTGTGATGCATGTTTACAAATCCAGATTTGTCGTGATGTGTCGAGAAGTCGACCAAAAGTTCGTGACACTTCTATTCCGTAGGTGCATGAGAGTGGTCAAAGTTGTCACAAGGTTCAAGAATATCCTCCAAGGGCGTGGTAGTTGGCGAGTTGGCCCTTGGCCTTCATAGTGAATATTGCAGTTCTTGCGACGCGATGGGCTGTTTAGAAGATTAGGGACTCGTGTACGTCTGATATGTAACTACTTAACGCCGAGTGAAACATGGATGGTTCATGTTGTGCCGAGCGAAACTTGGGTGGTTTAGTAGGATGAGGTTCTGTGCAGTGGACAATTCAAGGAATAGGGACAAATGGATAATTCGTATGAAGTAGTAAGTGTTCTTCAATTACAAGTGTCAAACAAGTCGACCACATATATACATTGAAGAGAATCACAATGAGCCATATGTTGGGTCTTCGGCGCCCGAGTTGAGCGACGCGTTCAAGATTGTGTTGTGAGTGGTTGCTCCAAGAAGCTCTGCCGAGAAGTCGATGGGCTTCGAGAATAGCAAGGCGTGATTTCATGAAATACAATCATTGTGGAGAAGGCTCCCGAACAGTATCAAAAGACCAATATGGTTTGTAATACTTCTGTTAACCATTGTAGAAAGTGGTCAAAGTTGTCAAAAATTTCATAAACAGAACACTGGAGGTCGAGGCAAATGAGCCAAATGCCCTCAATCAATAAGCATGAAAATCTGAAGGTCAACGTGTAGTTGGCCACAAATGTTAGCACATTAATGCACACTCGTGAAGTTTAAGGACTTGCGTATGTTTGGGACGTAACACTTTCCCCTCGTTCTAGCCGCGACGTCAAGGCACGTAAGCAGACGTAGGCCATTGATGACCGTTGTTTCCGCCGATGAGATAATGGACATCTTGGAGGTTGTCTTATGGTACCCTCCTGTTGTTTGCGACATCGTAATCGTGCCACTTGACCTAATTCTTGGTCGTTTTTCCACAACGTTGATGTTAAAGATGTCTTCACTCTCGTACTCTGTATATCCGACCACTTGAATAGGGAGCGGAGGTGCAAAATTTCTGCCAGGGAAGTTCTCGCTGGGGTCTTTCTAGTGTTAAAGCTTTTGGAAGATATGGTGGATCGCTATGTTATCAGGCAGGTGAAGTCGAGCGAGGATATTGGTTTGCATGCACTCAATCAAATACGGTACCAACCACTAGGATTTGAGCCTTGCAAAATCTTGTCCTTGGAGTTTGATTTTTTCCTTTTTCAGCTGAGTAGGACGACATCGCCAGCACTGAACACGTCATCGCTATGATGCCGGCCCGCTTCTTGCTTCATAATTGATTGTGCCTTCACGATGGTCCCATTTTCCGCCTTCCAACAGATGAAGAGATCCTGTTGGTGGATGTGGACCGTGAAAAATTTGCTCTGGCTTTAAACCCTGTCGGTGTGAAGGGAAGTTTGCCGTGAACCACCTTGAATGGAATTTTAACCGTTGCAATGGAAGTGGCAGAGTTGTAGGGGAGTTTGACAGTTGGCTGCTTTGCTCCTTAATCACTGCCGTGCGGCTCACATAATGCACAGAGAAGTTGTTCCAGCATCTGGTCGGCCCGTTTGGTCTACCTATCGGTTTGAAGATGGAATACTGTTGATTGGTAGATTCAATTGCCATAACGAATCATCAATTCAAGTGAAAAACGGCTAATGAAGCGGCCGTGTCTGTCACTGATGATAGTACGTGGCATGCCATATAATCGTACGATCTCATTTAGGAACAACCGTGCACTTCTTTTCGCGGTGACGGTGGTCGTTGTCGGGATGAATGCAATATTCATGAGAGTATATCCACCACCACAAGGATGACATCATATTCCTTGGGACTGCCGGGCAATCTGTCATGATGTCCATGCTGATGTCGACTCACAGCTCGGTCGGAACAAAAAGAGGTCGACATAGTCTTGGCGACCATGTGCGACAACATTTTTTCTGCAGGTGTTGCAAAATTTATACAAGGCTACTACATCTGTCTACATCTTGTCCCACTAATAATAACTTGTTAGCTTCTCAAGCATCTTGTCCTCGCCAAAGTGTCCATATGCTGCAGTGTTGTGGCACTCCTCCCATAGCATCCGATGCAACTCCTCATTTGGTGCTACCGGTACCTAGCTATTGAATTGCTATTGCTAGTAGGGGTTGTCGAACCAGAACTCGGTCTTGTCGTACCCAACGAACTCCCCATAATCCTTTGTGAACAGCCTCGCAAGGTATGGATCCCATTCTACAAGTAGCGAGCTAATCCCGGCCATTACGTCTGGTCTTCCACTCAGAGTATTCACTAGGTCTGTTTTTCCAGGTCTGTTCTCGATGTCGTGGTCAAAGTTGGACTCGAGGAACTCCATTCATCGAGTTTGTAGACCACAGAGATTTTGGAGAGTCTTGAGATATTTGAGCCCCTGATGGTTGCTGGGGATGATGCATTGTCCGAATTCCAAGTACCACCACCGTATTTTGAATGCATGCACGACTGCGAGTATTTCTTTTGCGACATGTATGCGACTGGTATTTCTACACCACTGTTATCTTGGAGGAGAATGACTCCAATTTCTCAATCAGACGTGTCAACCGCAACGAGGTAGTCCACCGTTGGATATGCAAATTGTAGGGCTTTCACCGAGATTAGAGCGTTTCTCAAAAAGTTAGGTGCTTCTTGTTTGCTTTCCTCCCAACCCACTCGGTGGTTTTACTAGTGAGATCGGAGAGATCCGCTGACACCCGGGCATAGAATGAATAATTAGAAATATTTGTAGAATCACATAAACATTTGGACACCCTAAACGTTGGTCAGCGTTGGCTGCCTCCACCTTTCTCCGGTCGATGGTGATCCATCCGCCGCCAGTGATGTAGTCCAAAAACTCAATAGAACGGCAACCAAAGACACATTTTGAGATTTGTGTATAAAATACATCTTTGTACAACCTTGAGAACTTTTCAGTGATCTCTACTCTGCTCCTTTGGGATATGTATGTACAGTAGGAAGTTTTTGTGGTATATGACAACAAAGTCATCAAGGTGCGGGTGAAATATGTTTTGCATAGCCACCATGAATGTTGCGGGGACATTGGTGAGTCCAAAAACAAAAATTGTGAAATCTAAGTTCACGTATGTATAAAACTTTGTCTTCCATGCGTCCCTATGAAGTACGTCGATCTGATGATAGTGTTGCGTAGGTCAACATAGGTGCCACGGAGGGTAACATGGAGGGTCTGATGAAACCTTGATCGAGCATCTCATTAAGCTTCTTTTTGAGTTCGGTCAACTCGTGGTCACTCATCCAACAATAGGTCCCGTTATCATTGGTCAGCTACCCTTCTCCATGGAAATTTTGTTGTGGAGGTAGCTCTTAGGACGGTTCTTTGGGAAAAACCCCTTTCAACTCCTTAATGAACGATGCAAACTTCTCCGGAACGGCTACGTACTTATCAGGTGTCAAGGCTGATGTAGTCTCATTTGCTCCTGTAATCTCTTTCATTTCCCCTGTCTCCATGTGGACAAGCCACGCTTGTGCTCCGCATTGCATGTATCTCTTGGCCACATCCAAAGATATCTGATGGCGTTTTGTGATTGTTGAAGCTTTCTCAGTCTCTTTCACCTCTCTTGCTGCCCGTAATCGCTCCATTGTGGGTTGCTCGACTGGAGGCAAGTGTCATTTTCTGTCGTTGATGTTGACGTAAATGGACCTGGAGCTCTAGTCCACCTACGGATTGTGCCGGTTTAAGAAATATCATCCGAATATGATTTTGTGGTCTCTCATTGGACAAATTACACATACCATTGTGTCATGCAGATTTCCAATGTGCAATAGGAGAGGTTTGCAACGCTGATGGGTCTGTAGCCGTTGATCAATGGTTATTCCTCCAAACACCCCTGCTTTGGCTTTAAAACCCCCAGCTTCCAAAATGAGTTCTTTCTTATAAAAAACTGAGAAGCTCCTCCATCCATTAGTGCCGGTACCGTTTTGTACCTTCGACAACTCCTCCGTTGTACCCATTGCAGCATCCCCGACTGGTCCTCGTATCCCTCGTAAAAAAATGCAATCTCAAGAACCCTCTGATGTGGCAATGTGAGGTGCTCAGATGGATGATCAGTTGGCACAGAGTTTTCGGACAAGACAGGGGTTATGCTATCTACTCCTGCCCTTGAACATTGATCGACTCCTCGTTTTCTCGCAGTGGCATTCCCTTTTTGGCCTGCTGCTGCTATTTCTGACAGTCGCACGAGATGTTCCCCAGCTTCCCGCAAGTCAAACAGAGCCATTATTTGCATTGAGTGACAATGTCAATCTCCATTGGAAAAAAAAGGTTTTCGTCGGCTGTGACTTCCCTCTGCCATATTAAGAATTGTTGTTTTAGGGTCGCCAGGTTTTAGATTGCTACATCCTAGTGTTGTAGTTGATCGACTGATACAATCATTCGCAAAAGGACATGTTGGATGCCAAGTACGGCGACTACTTGCCACATATCTCCCTTGAGGCTGTTCTTTTAGTAAATTCAGAATTTGTTGGGGACGAGGTCCCTGGCGGTAATGAATTTGTGAAAATGCTGCATGTACTCTGTCACGTTGGACTACTCACACAGGCGATTGAAGCTGGCAGCGTGCATTGGATTTCTCATTCATTGTAGAGGCCGAGCGACAGCAGCGCACACGAAGTCATTCCATTTTCTGGTGGCACCAGGGAGTCCTGCCACATCGAAATGATTTGCTCAAAAGGTAGAATGCTTGCAGTCGATGATGTGAGAGCGGTCGCGTGAGGCTTTGATCTGGCTCCGTTGATCTCCTGTTGCTCTTGGATGGTCTGTAGATTCAACCACTAACTCAAAGCCGTTTAATGCAAGAGCAAGGCCGTGAGGTCAATCTTCTTTCTATCATTGTTGACCCCAGAAGTGGTGAAGTACAACTCTGAAATTGTTAGCCACATCCTGAACGTCGGTCCTTTCCAGTTCATAAAACCGAACGGTTCAAGGAGCACTTTTCAGATTTGAGGTTCACTCAGCAGTTGAAGGTTTTTCTCTGTGAACAATGCTTCCCACACGTAAAAACTCTCTAGCTCCTCCATCATCGTGTTGAGGTGCTTGAGCAGATGGGCATCGAGGCTCTCAA
Organism: Penium margaritaceum; assembly: GCA_023375785.1. Taxonomy (NCBI): domain Eukaryota; kingdom Viridiplantae; phylum Streptophyta; class Zygnematophyceae; order Desmidiales; family Peniaceae; genus Penium; species Penium margaritaceum. Next base: position 31,390 of record SZWC01021482.1, on the reverse strand, counting down.
GTCCCGGCAACTTCTGGTTCAAGTCTTTGTTGATGCAAGCTTGTCAGCGGATGCCTCCCAGAGAGCCAGGTGTTCTTCCAACATGCAGCGGCAGAGGAAGATGGTTCCTCGAGCCCAAGGGGTTGTCACCGGGCAGGTCATCGAGGTCATCGGTGCTGTTTCTCTGACACAAAAGTCGTAGCTATTGTCTGGTTTGTCTGAAGAACATTGTTGCTTGTTTCCTCCAGATTCTCCACCATTGAAGTCTTTTGTGGTACCGATTGCTCATCGCTGGGTGTGCTCGCTCCATTTGCCATTGGCTCAGATATCAGGTGTTATACCGAGCGGAACTTGGATGGTTCACACGGATAAGGTGCAGAGCAGTAGAGGATTTGAGGATTTGGGACTATTGGATAATCTGTATAGAGCGGCAGTTGTACTTTGATGACAAGTGTCAAACAAGTCAAGTGCATATACACAATGACAAGAATCACAATGAGGCATACGTTGGGTCTTAAATGCTCGGGCCAAGCAACGTGTGCAAATTTGTGCCATGAGTGGTCACTTCAAGAAGCTCTGCCAAGAAGCCGAGGGGATTTGTGAAGCCGAGGGGTTTTGTGATTATCAAGGCACGATTTTGCAAAAGTCAAGCACCGTTGAGAAGTCAACCGAACAGTATCGAAACATTGATACAATCCGTGATGCTTCTGTTGACCATATCATAAAGCAGTCAAAATTGTCAGAACCTTTGGGAATGTAACACCGGAGGTCAGGGAAGGTGGTCAAAATTTCCTCGGCTAAACGACGTAAGAATCCTGAGTTTGACACGTAGTGGGCCACAAATATAAGGACAAAAAAGATCCACTCGCAGTGTTTCAGGACTTATGTATTTCTAGGACTGAACATTTCAGAAGGATGAGGTACAGAGCAAAAGGGGATTCGAGGAATTAGAACAAATGGGTAAGTTTCAAACAACTAGAGCGCATACATACCATGACATGAATCACAATGAGGCATGTGTGGGATGTTCGGCACTTGAACCGAGCGAGGTGTGGGACTTCGCATACTGAGCGGTCACTTTGACAAACTATGCGAGTAAGTCGGGGGATTTCAAGAATACGGAGGCCCGGTTTAAGGAAAGTCTAGCCTCATCCAGAACTCGATCAAAAATATCAAAATATTAGTGTTGTACCTGATTCTTCTATAGAAAGTGGTTGAAGTTGTCAGAACTTTCAGAAGCGGAACACTAAATTCAGTGCAGGTGGCCAAAATGTCCTCGGCCGAACAGCGTAAAACTCCTAAGGTCAACACACGGTGGGCCATGAATGTAAGGACAGACATACCCACTCGTGGACTAGGGACTCGTGTATGTCAGGGACGTAACACTTCCACCTCTTGTAGCTACAATGTCCTGGCACATTGGTACACATAGACCAGTGACGATGGTAGTAGCTGTCGATCAAATGATTGATACAGTGGAGGTTGTTGTATGGCTCACAACTATTGCGCATGGCACCCTAGCCGTGCCACTTGACGAGATAATTTGTCATTTTTCTAGGGCATCTATGCCCTGGCTGTGCTATTCTTGCACCCCAGATTTGTCCTATGTGCATCCTTTTTGTTCTCTCCTTGTACCCTAGTTGCGATTTTTTATGTGGTAATTGCGCCCTTGTTGCATCCTAGTTACAACCTTGTTGTGCCCTTCTTGCAACCTATTTGCGACATAGTATAAACTAGTTACATCCCATTTTTGCCATTGTTGAATCCTTCTTGCACTGTAGTTGCACTAGTTGTGTTCTAGCAGTGCCCTTGCTGCATCCTTCTTGTGCCATAATTGTGCCCTGGTTGGATCCTAGTCCATGATACTTACACCCTGGTTGCGCCCTAGTTGCGTCCTTGTTACGCATTAGTTGCCCCCTAGCTGTACCATTTATGCTTCCTAGTTGTGCCCTATGTGTGCGCTAGTTTCACCCTAGTTATATTCTAGCTTGCATAGTTACGTCCTAGTTGCACCCTATTTGTATCCTCGTTGCACTCTAGTTGCACCCTAGTTGCGCCCTTCTTGTTTCTTAGTTGCTCCCTCCTTGCGCCTTAGTTGCACCCCAGTTGTACCCTAGTTGCATCCTAGCTGTACCCTATTTTTGTCAAAAAAAATTCCTAGTTGCATCCTAGTTGCACCCTTCTTGCATCCTAATTGCACCCTAACTTCGCTTTAGTTATGCCCAAGTTGCACCCTTCTTGCACCCTAGTTGCATTGTAGTTCAGCCATAATCTCACCCTAGTTGTGTCCAAATTGCACCGTAGTTGCACCCTATGTGTGCCCTTGTTTTACCCTAGTTACATCCTAGTTCTGCCCTATTTGTGCCCTAGTTGTACCCTAGATACGTCATAGTTGTGCCCTATTACTGCCCTAGTTACCTTCAAATGGTGTCATTCTTGCATCATTCTTGCGCTATGGTCGTAGTTGCACCCTAGTTGTGCCCTAGTTACACCTTATCTACGCCCTTGTTGTGCCCTTCTTGTAGCCAAGTTGTGTCATAACAACATCCTAGTCTGCCATAGTTAGGCCCTAGTTCCGTCCTAGTCACGGCCTAGAAATGGCTAGTCACACCCAAGTTGCACCCTATTTGTGTTGTTATTGCACTCTCAAAACGCCTAGTTTCACCCTGGTTGTGTCCTAGTTGCGTCCTACTTGTGTCTTAGTTGCTCCCTTCTTCTGTCTTTGTTGTGCTCTAGTTGAGCCCTTGTTAGGTCCTAGTTGTGCCCTAGTGCGCCCTTCTTCCATCCTACATACGCCCTAGTTTTGTCCCAGTTGCACCCTATTTATGCCCTAGTTGTGCCCTTCTTGTATCCTGGTTGTACCCTAGTTACGCCCTAGTTAGCACAGTTATGTCATAGCTACGCCTTAGTTGTGCTCTAGTTGCGTCCTAGTTGCGACCTAGTTGTGCCTTCTTGCATCCTGGTTGCATCCTATTTGTGCCCTAGATACGCTGTAGTTGTGCCCTAGTTGCACCCATCTGGCACACTAGTTGTGTCCTTGTTGCGTCGTAGTGATGTTCTTGTGATGTCCTAGTTGTACCCTTCTGACACCCTAGTTGTGCCCTAGTTGTTTCCTTCTTGTGCCCTAGTTGTGCCCTAGTTGTGCCCTAGTTGTTTCCTAGTTATGTCCTAGTTGCATCCTTCTTGCACCCTATTTGCACTATAGTTGCATCCTTGTTTCGCCCTAGTTGCACCCTAGTTAAGCCCAAACTGTGTCCTATCTGTGCCGTAGTTGCATCCTACTTGGATCCTTTTTGTCTCCTTCTTACATCCTAGATGCACCCTAGATGCGCCAAAGTAGTGTCCCAGTTTAACCCTTCTTGCACCCTAGATACGCCCTAGTTTCCCCTATGTTGTACCCTAGTTGCACTCTAGTTGTACACTTCTCGTGCCCAAGTTGCACCCTAGGTATGCCCTAGTTGCACCCAAGTTGTGTCCTTCCTACACCCTAGTTTCACCCTAGTTGTGCACTTCTTCCACCATTATGACTCCCCATTATGCCATAGTTATGCCATAGTTGCACCCTCCTTGTACTCTAGTTGCACCACAGTTATGTCCTAGTTACGCCCTAGTTTTCTCCTAGGTACACCCTTCTTGTGCCCTAGTGGCATACTAGTTGTGCCCTAGTTGTGACCTAGTTGGGCGCTAGTTACACCCATCTTATGCGCTAGTTGCATCGTAGTTGTACCCTAGTTGCACCATAGTTGTACCCTACTCGCACCCTTCTTGCACCCTCATTGCGCCCTAGTTGTTTCCAAGTTACATCCTAGTTGCGTCCTCTCTTCAGCCTAGTTGTACCTTAGTTACGTCATTCTTTTTGTCCTAATCATGTTCTTGTTGCGTCCTAGTTGTCCCCTAGATTCACCCTCGTTGTGTCCTTATTGTGCCCTAGTTGCATCCTAGTGTTTCCTTAGGTATGCACTAGTTACTCCCTAGTTGTTTCCTTCCTTTGTCATAGTTGTAGCCTAGATGCAAGACAAAGAAGGTGCACCTCTCAAGATGAGGATGAAGACATGCTGGGTTGTTGATGAAGCTGATGCAGAAGATGTTGCCTGAGCACTGGATCCATGGATGGAAGTAACAGTGCTGGCGAGAACTCTGGCTGCTACAGGTACTACATAGGCAGCATCGTCAGCTGCAACTGTAACCTGGGTAATTACATGAATTGCAATCACAGTAATTGGCCATTAAATAGTAGTAGTGGTAGTGTAAGCCCTAAAGGCTTGGCCAGTGGTAGTGCTGGATGACACACGAGCAACGCGTGTAGTGGCTGCAAAAGTAGAGGTGACTTTAGCACTGGAATTGAATGTAGCCTCAAGAGGATAGACATTAGAGGGTGAAGACAATGCACATGATACAGAGAAAGAAGTAGCTGGAGGAAAGGAATCTACATGTGCAAGGGAGAAAAGTTTTGTACTAGAGTCATGGGGATTATGCTATCCCCTCCAAGGATCACAACCTGTTGACACTTCCGACAAGTCTTAAAGGAAATGGGTGGGCTTACAGGTGTAGGATGAAGTTGGTGATCACTGGGCAGTCTCATTGGTAATATCATCCTATCATGTCGGCAAGTTGTCCAAAGCTGTTTGGAAACCTTGGTGGTGCACAGAGTTCTCACGTGCACACACATGTCACAGATCGTACTATTCTCCGGGGTAGAAATCAGGACTACTTCAGTGGTGATGCATCCACCGCTCACACTCTTGATGATCCTCATAGTGTAAGTGCTCTCCATCAAGATCGTTCTGATCTCCAACAGTCGTGAGAATAGTCTCTCTACCCACGGCGGCACCAGTGTAGTTGGTTAGCAACGGTAGAAGCGGTTGTAATGCAGTCAACTGCTGGTGTTACTACTGTTGATGCTGCTGCTACTGGTATTGTTTTTGCTCCTGTTGCTGTTCCAACTACTGATGCTATTACTACAACTACTGTCACCGCCCGGCAATGCCGTCGGTGTCAACACCAGCCAACTAATGGTGCCATGACATTGTTACCTGTAGCACTGTTGCCTTCGAGTGAAGCTGTAATTTGCATGGCTGTTCCCATTGGCCATAGAGAGCCAGTGAGTCTGACTAACATTGCAATGATGGAGCTAAAGACTGCTACCGGATGATATAACTCTTGCCGTCAATGTTGACATCGGCTACTAACTGACGACGTCCAATGGCTATTCTTAGATGCTATGAGAAGTATGGATGTCGTCAGTTGCCACTATTAAAGTGGATACCCGCTACCATTGACTGACATTGTTGAAGGATTTTGCCAGCACCTTGGATGGCAGACACCACCGCTGCTATAAGGAGATGCTGACAATCATGAAGGACGGTGGCCACTGTCGATGCTGATAGTGTCTATGGCCACCCGCCTGCTGTTCTAGCAACTGCTTAGGCAAGTGATGCTTCCTACCTCCTTTGTGAGCTGATGACTCCTACCTGCTACTCAGTCGATCACCAAACGTTGACGCCAATGTGGTTTTTTACGGTGACTGCAGTCGTTCAAATCGGTACAGGCTGTTGATGCAGATATTGTTCATTAGCAGCTATTGCCAATTGTTCATCTTTTCTCTCTTTGCCAATTGTTGCTGCTAGGTGCCGTATTTGCAAATGAATGATGATAGCATTGTTGTATGAGCAACGGTTTCCTTGGATGGTGATGCTACGGCTAAAAGACTACTACTATAGCTGTCAAATTGACAGCTTGCAACCATATCGAAGCGGAGCCCATAATGGCTGCTGCTAATCCACTGCTGATGCAGCAAAAAAATGGCTGCGATGGCGATAGTGGCAGCTACAAGGAGGACGGGGTGTGTTGTGGAGGGATCAGCACTTTTTTCTGATGTGAACTTTCTCTCCTGCTCTTGTTCCAGTAGGCAGTACAAGCAAGCAAGCCTAGGTGCGTGTTGAGTTTCTCACAAACATGAACAAAATGGAGGAAGCACAGAGGCAATGGACTGGATGGAAGAGAACATAGAGATTTTAGAATGAAGAAGGATTGAGTAGCAAAGCGAGCACATGTGGTGTCTCTGACCAGTCAACCGAACCACCTACTTGAGCTCCTCGCCGCCTGGGATCAAACCTAACCGTAAGCAGCGTCCAAGCGACGGCTTCCTCACACCCCAAGAGTGCTTGATGAGCAGTCCACAAGGGATACACAACCGTAGCTGTACACATAGTAACTCACACATGTACATTTAAGAAAGAGATACCCATATTGATTAAGGGAATGAGAGAACCCTCTTAGCAACATCATCTGTGAGAGAAAACACTATGGTGAATGCGACATAAAATCTGGTGCTTTGATTGGTGGAGAGAAAACAAAGATATGCATGAAAGAGTATAATTTAGAAAACAGGCAGACAACACAGTTGTGAGGATATAGTCCCGCCCACATGCGTGTGTAAACATACACCAGTCCAACCAACTGGTGGAAAAAAGACCAATCCAGGTACAGGCTCCAAAACAACTGCTAGATAGAACCCGACATCCGTGTTGGCTCCTTGGCTATCCAAATGACAAACCAAAAGAAGCACCAAGTGCAAAAAATCGACGCAACTGGATCATGAACGAGCAAGGATGTTACCACCCATAAAATGGACCCAGGGAGCTGGTCACCAAGAAAAGTCTAGAGATCAGCTGAGACTGATGTTGTCGAAGTAGCCATCAAGCGTCTTGGTATCCCAGTGAGTGATTGGAAAAAATTCCAAAGGGCACCGTGACTGACATACCAAAACTCCCCCATGAACCCCAGATGCCAGTCACCAAAATCATGCAAGAATCACATAACGTGGAAAATGACAGCCAACAACAAAGGACACAAGAGACGGTCACACAGCGCAAAGGGAGCAGCAACATCGGTGGAAAAACAATGCAGGATCAAAAGCATACCCAAGAAGCCCAACATTGCATACAAAAAACTTGATCTTGCCACTACTTAGTAGTTTTGTGAGGAAGTTTGTATGCTACTGCCATGAGTCAACACCCACGACACAGGCATTGCCACATGAAATACGCTCGCATACAAAAACAATGCTCAACGTTGATGTGCTTTGTGTGTGTGTGTGTGTGTATGTGTGTGTGTGTGTTTGTGTATGTGTGTGTGTGTGTGTGTGTGTGTGTGTGTGTGTGTGTGTGTGTGTGTGTGTGTGTGTGTGTGTGTGTGTGTGTGTGTGTGTGTGTGTGTGTGTGTGTGTGTGTGTGTGTGTGCGTACGTGTGTGCATGCGTGCGTGCGTGCATACAAACGTGCGTGCGTGCGCACGTGTACACGCGTGTGTGTGTGTGTGTGTGTGTGTGTGTGCGTACGTGTGTGCATGCGTGCGTGCGTGCATACAAACGTGCGTGCGTGCGCACGTGTACACGCGTGTGTGTGTGTGTGTGTGTGTGTGTGTGCGTACGTGTGTGCATGCGTGCGTGCGTGCATACAAACGTGCGTGCGTGCGCACGTGTACACGCGTGTGTGTGTGTGTGTGTGTGTGTGTGTGCGTACGTGTGTGCATGCGTGCGTGCGTGCATACAAACGTGCGTGCGTGCGCACGTGTACACGCGTGTGTGTGTGTGTGTGTGTGTGTGTGTGCGTACGTGTGTGCATGCGTGCGTGCGTGCATACAAACGTGCGTGCGTGCGCACGTGTACACGCGTGTGTGTGTGTGTGTGTGTGTGTGTGTGCGTACGTGTGTGCATGCGTGCGTGCGTGCATACAAACGTGCGTGCGTGCGCACGTGTACACGCGTGTGTGTGTGTGTGTGTGTGTGTGTGTGCGTACGTGTGTGCATGCGTGCGTGCGTGCATACAAACGTGCGTGCGTGCGCACGTGTACACGCGTGTGTGTGTGTGTGTGTGTGTGTGTGTGCGTACGTGTGTGCATGCGTGCGTGCGTGCATACAAACGTGCGTGCGTGCGCACGTGTACACGCGTGTGTGTGTGTGTGTGTGTGTGTGTGTGCGTACGTGTGTGCATGCGTGCGTGCGTGCATACAAACGTGCGTGCGTGCGCACGTGTACACGCGTGTGTGTGTGTGTGTGTGTGTGTGTGTGCGTACGTGTGTGCATGCGTGCGTGCGTGCATACAAACGTGCGTGCGTGCGCACGTGTACACGCGTGTGTGTGTGTGTGTGTGTGTGTGTGTGCGTACGTGTGTGCATGCGTGCGTGCGTGCATACAAACGTGCGTGCGTGCGCACGTGTACACGCGTGTGTGTGTGTGTGTGTGTGTGTGTGTGCGTACGTGTGTGCATGCGTGCGTGCGTGCATACAAACGTGCGTGCGTGCGCACGTGTACACGCGTGTGTGTGTGTGTGTGTGTGTGTGTGTGCGTACGTGTGTGCATGCGTGCGTGCGTGCATACAAACGTGCGTGCGTGCGCACGTGTACACGCGTGTGTGTGTGTGTGTGTGTGTGTGTGTGCGTACGTGTGTGCATGCGTGCGTGCGTGCATACAAACGTGCGTGCGTGCGCACGTGTACACGCGTGTGTGTGTGTGTGTGTGTGTGTGTGTGCGTACGTGTGTGC
>SZWC01021481.1:4316-24212 GCA_023375785.1 Penium margaritaceum | reverse complement strand
CCTCGCCCTGGCCATAGTCAGGGTCTGCCTCAAAACCCCTCTCCCACCCGAACAACCCAGCATCACCCACCTGCTGTCAATCACTTGTCACTGCCGCCGCCGCTGCCCCCACCGGGCAAGCCGCACTGCTGCACGAGCTCGCTGCACTGCTCCAGCAGCGCAGTCATCACGAACATGCCTTCCACCAGCGTGTGCCCGTCCACCGCTATCACCTCGCCCGCGCGCGCCTCCACCGCACGCGCGTGCGCCACCAGCGCCTCGAAGTCAAACACGCCCCCCTGCCCTCCTCCTCCTCCGCCGGCCTCCTCCCCCACCCCTTTCCGCAAGCCTCCTGCACGCCCGCCCGACGAGGACGGCCGCTGCTGCTGCGCTGCTGCGACGGTGGAGGCCGCTACCAATGCAGCAGCCCGGGACGCCATGTCCTTGTCCATGCTGCTGCTGCCAAGAAGCTTCTGGGCCTGCCCTGGAGGCAGCAGCAGGTGCAGCATCTCCTCCCTTAGTCTGCGCGCATGTTGCGCCGCGTCTGCCGCAAGTCTCAGAGTCACTGCCGCAAGTCGGGCGTCCACCCTTCCCCCGGCCGCCACCCTGCCCCTCATCACGTCCAGGTGCGTGGCCACCTTCTTGGCCAATTGAGTGCCGCCACCTGTCATGATCTGGAACAACGCGGGGCTGCTGGATGCCACGCCGCTGAGGGCAGCTGCTGCTCTGGACAGAGTGTGCAGGTGGCACGCCACGAGCTCCGGCAAACCCGCAATGTCGCTGACAAGGTCCGCATCTAGCTGCTCCGCTGCCGCCGCCCTGGCTTCCACGAGCATGGCATGCGCGACGAGGTGGGACAACTGAGTGGCGCCCCCCAGCACCGCCGCTGCGCACACCTCCCTCCTCACCTTGCTCAGCCCCAGACCCGCTCCAGAAATCAAGTCACCTCCCTCCTCCTCTGCTCTGCCATTTGCACCTGCTCGCGCATTGCCCTCCGTCGCCTCCCCACGATCCCTGAGAACAGCCGCGTGCGCGCGCACAGACGCGACGAGATCCTCCGCCGACTTCACCACCGCCAGGGGCATGGGCTCGCCCGCGCCCCTCAGCGCACGCCGCACTACCAGGTCTGCGTGCGTGCACGCGTCCCTCGCCATGCCAGCCGCCGCCAGCGCGGCCGGCAGGCCGATCTGTCCGACGTGTTTGAACGCGTCTCGTGCACGCACCATAGCCACGGCAGCAAAGCTCGCGGCTTCCGCCACCGTCTCGTCGTCCACCGCCGCCTTGGAATCTCTCGCATGTCTCACCGACTCCATGTGGAGCTCTGCGTCCTCCAACAACCCTCTCGCCGCAGCCACTACAGATGGGTCCAGTGGGGCTCCTAGGCCCCCTACGCCGCCAGCCCCACCCGCACCCCCCCCGCCACCGCCTCCTCCCGCTCCCCCGCTCGGGGACCAGCCTTGCACCTGCAGAACCGCCACATGTGCTGCCGCACGCGCTACCTGGGCTGCTGCACTGGCAACCAAAGCCACATCTACTGCAACCATACCTGCCGCAGCAGAGGCTCTAGAGGCAAGGTTGCTGGCGTGACCGCTGATTCCGTCTGCCAGCTCAGCTGCTGCTGCTGACACTGCTGGACTGACCATTAGGTCTAAAGGCTCTGGACTGCTGCTGCTGCTGCTGCCGATGCTGCTGCTACTACCTGGGGTGCCTCGCAGCAGCTGCGCGTGGCCAGCAGCCTTGGCAGCAAGCGCCACTGCCAAGGCGATGTTGCTCCCTGCCACTCGCCCACCCGAGGCCGCACATGCCGTGAGGGTATTCACATGTTGGCCTGCTGACGCCACCAGGGCCATGCCCGAGGCTATGGCCTCCACAGGCACCGCACCAGCAGGGGGTGCTCTCCTTACCAGCATGGCAGCATGCTCCGCCGCGTCCGTCGACAACGAGCACAGCAGACCTACCAGACCAATGCCCGCTTTACCGCCGCCCCGGCGCAGCAGATCCACCTGCGACGACAGGCCCTGAGCCGACCGCAACGCAAGGTGCGCCGCCGACCCTGCAGCACCAGCATGCAGTACTGCCACTATGCCCTGCGTGTTGGACACCATCGCTGCAGCGGCCGCAAGCAACCCCTCCCCTCCCGCCGCCCCCCCACTCTCCCTCCTGCTTCTTCCCCCTGGCCCGCCCAACTCGCCTCCGCCTCCCCCGCCTAGCCCTGCCTCGCTTCCCCATCCCAAATCCCCGCCCCGCGGGGGCCCTCCACTGGGCGTCCTCGGCGTGCGAGGCAGAGAATGCCGGCCAGACTGCGCCCCTGGACCGTGTCCGCCATGGGGTGTGCTGACGCTGCTCACACCGGCACTCGCTCCCGGTCCACCCACTCCAAGACCCCCACCTCTCGACACTGCCACCTTCTGGCCGTCCACCACCCGTGCATGCGTCGCAGCCTGACGGGCAAGCCGAGACAGCTCAGCCACGTGCTGGAGCTCCAGCTGGGGCCCGTCTACTGCTGCAATTGCAGCATCACCCGCAAGTTTTGCTGCACTAGCAGCCAGCTGCAGCCCCTCATCCACCACTTCTGGCTTTAAGAGACCCCACGCAGTCACGCTGCTGCTGCTACCTGCTCCACTACTGTTGCTGCCACCGCTGCCAGCACCGCCTCTGCCTTGCAAGTGCTCGTGCAGCCGTTCTCCTACATGGAAGGCTCTTGCTGCCGTGTCCAAAGCTACTGCTGCAGTAGACACATCTAGGTGCGAGTTGTTACGCGCCATCGACCTCAGCAGCTCCGCCTGACTCAGTGACTGCTCGCCAGCGGCCTGCAGTGCGGCAACCAGAGGCGGAGGGAAGGCCGCAAGTGGCGCTGCCCGTGCCACTGCCTTTGCACCGAGCAATGCTGCCTTGGCCGACATTCTGGCAGCCTCCACCACCACCTTCATCGTCAGGGCCACCATGGGCCCCCCTGCCCCTCCACCACCAACTCCCCCTCCTGCACCGCCCCCTCCTCGCCCAACCAGATCCCTCATCCTCTCCTCATGCACCCTCACCTGCGCTTCCACTTCCTCCACTCTCGTCATCGAGTCCTCGTCCAAGGCCCCTCCTGCNCGCACCGAGCAATGCTGCCTTGGCCGACATTCTGGCAGCCTCCACCACCACCTTCATCGTCAGGGCCACCATGGGCCCCCCTGCCCCTCCACCACCAACTCCCCCTCCTGCACCGCCCCCTCCTCGCCCAACCAGATCCCTCATCCTCTCCTCATGCACCCTCACCTGCGCTTCCACTTCCTCCACTCTCGTCATCGAGTCCTCGTCCAAGGCCCCTCCTGCGTCCACCCTCGTGCCCACGGCCACCCTCAGAGCCCCGACCTGCACCAACAGCTTCCCTGCCTCCGTAGACACCTCCCTCCCAGCCTTCACCCCTGCTGCGGCAAAGAACTGCAGCTGGGCGCTGTACAGCGACGCACGCGCCGCGAACGCCACGGCAGAGATAGCCACGGTGGCGTCCGCCGTCGAGAGCATCCTGCTGCGCTGTAACAGAGATGCGACATGCGAGTCGGCGACGCTGGCGTACGTCTCGACGAGCCCCACAAGCGACGAGTCGGCACACGCGTGCACGTCCGCCTTGGTCGCCACTGCCTGGAGATGGCTTCCCAGCTGCCTCGCCAGCCCCACTGCCTCCGTCACCAGCGCCGCCCCCACCGATGCCTCCTGAAACTGCAGCCGGCGCGCGTGGCCAACTCCCAGCAGCACCAGCTTCGCCGCGTCGGCCACGGCCGCTGCGTCCATGCCGATGCCTTCCGACTGCCTCTCCGACAGCGACTTCAGGTGCGACGTCACAAGGTCCGCCAGCTCTCGGGCCTCTGACACCGACACGGGGTCCGCGCACCCGCACTCGTTGGCTTGCATCTGAAGCAGGGCTGCATGCTCCGCCGCAAGTGTGAGCAAGTTGGCGCCAACTGCCAGAGTGTCCACATCCAGCCCACCACCGCTTGTGCCTCGATCCCACAGCTCCTGCGAAAGCGTGTTTGCCACATCCACCAACTTGCCCACTCGGACAACTGCCGACCCGCCTGCTCCCCCTCCTCCCGCTCCACCCCCAGCCCCAGGCCCCCCTCCCACACCCAAACCTGTTGGAGCCAAGGGTCCACTCCCAACGCCCCTCCCACCACCTACGCCGCTGCCGCCTCCCTGCTCTGCCTGGAGCAGTGCAGCCTTGTGCGTGGTGGCAAGCGTCGCCACATGAGTTACACCCTGCTCCACCTCGTCGTCGGCTCCATCCCCAGACGCCGCCTTGCTGGCAAGCACCTGCACCTGCTTCGCTACCTGCCCTGCAAGCCCCGCCGCCGCGGCCGCCAGAGGAAGATCCACCGCCGCCGCCTGCGCCTGCAGGTATTGAGCATGGGTCGCCAGCTTGCCGGCCAGCCTGAGCGCAGCCACCCTGTCTGCCCTCTCGACCTTCCGCCTGTCCTCCCTCCTCACCTCCAGGTTTTGCTGGAGTGCCGCCAGCTCAGCCAGGAACAGGGCCACCCCGGCAGCCGCCGCCGGGCCCACCTGGCCCTCGGCCGCTCTCAAGGCCGCAGCATGGGAGGCCAGCCGGGTCAAGAGCTCCCTCACCCTCGCAGTCAGTTCCCCGTCGACCAGCAGGCCACGGTCGTGGGCGCGGGCCAGCGCAGTGGCCACTCCCCCTGTCCCTGCAAGATCAGCGAGCTCCTGCGCGGCAAACACAATGGAAGGGTCAGTCTCCGGGGCCGTGCCCTCTCTCACCATGCCCTGCACTCCCCGCGCGTGCGCCACAGCCTTGTAAACGAGCCCTGCCCCTTCCGCCACGAGGTCGTGTGCGTCCTCCCCCTCCGCCGCTCTCGTCGCGATGCCCATGGCCAGCCGCCCTGCATCCTCGAGCAGCGCCGCAACGTCCCAACCCAGGAGGGACCGCACCGTGGCGTTCGCCAGCTGGAGCTCCTGCGTGTGCGCCGCGATTGCAACCACCACTCGGACGACGGGCGCCGCAAGGGAGAAGGTCACTGTCTGCCCTCCAAGCTGTTTCGCGGCCAGGGTTGAGAGCAAGTTTGCGGCCTCTTCCGCCAGTGCCGTCGCTTTCTGGGCCACGGAAAACGGCACATCTGTGGGCTCCCCGACCGGGCTCAGCAGGAGAGCAGCATGCGAGTCAGCCAGGGAGGCCAGCCCCTCTGCCTCTTCCACCTCCTTTGGGTCCAGGTGGGCATCCTCCATCCACCTCACTGCCACCATGCGTGCGTGAACGGCTGCTTTCTTCGCAAGCTGTGCTGCCCTTGCTGCTGCCGCCGACGACGCAGCTGCCGCCGCGCTCCCCCCTGTGGCGGACACCGCCCGGAACTTGTCCTGGAGCAGACGCACGTGCGCACTCGCAAGCACAGACAGCCTCAAGCCCTCGGTCGCCAGCTTCGCATCCCACAGCACCTCTGCCTCTCCAGGTCCCTTACTGCCATCCGTCGCACCATTCCTCTTTCCACCCGCATCCGACTGACTGCCAGGCCCTCCCTTGCTCGGCGTCGTCACGCCATGAAGCTTCTTCTCCAGCATGCTCACGTACAGCCTGGCTTTGTCGAGCAGCCCCTTCGCGTCCTCCACCACTTCTGGAGAAGGAAAGCCCGGGACGCCGGCCGCACCCAGCCCTGCTCCCCCAGCCATTGTGCCGGGCATCCCACCCCTCCCAGGCCCACCGCCACCTCCCGCACCGCTGCTAGTGGAGAGGGACAGTTTGGTGTTGGTGCATGCCATCATGACCAGGGCTGCGGCTTCGCAGACCAGACCCACCGACACCTTGGCCCCTCCGCCCTCCCCGTTCCTCCCATCCTCGCCACCCTCGCCCGCTGCTGCAGCGGCGGTGGCAATCTTTAGAGAAAAGGCCGCGGCAGCTGTCGAGAACTGGCAGTAGGCTGACACAGCAGAGGGGTCTAGAAGCAGGCCCGGGAAGCTTTTCCAGCTGAGAGGACCTCCTGCACCACCCGGCATAGGGGCAGTAGGCCCTCCCTCCCCTCCGCCTGCTGCTGCAGCTGCTGCTGGTGCTGCATTCCCTCCTCCTCCCCCACTGCTCCCCCTCACCACCACCACGAGCAGTTTTGCATAGGCCCTGGCCATGGCGCTTATGCTCGCAGCCTCCGACACCAGTGCACGAGTGAGCGGGTTGCCTTTGACTGCTTTGTCTGCTAGCGCAGCAAACAGCACAGCAGTGTGCCGGTCCAGGCTAGCAGCCCCAGCCATGACTGTCGTGGCAACCGATGGCTTCCCCCCGACTTGCTCCCCGAGAAGCCGGCTGGTCCACGTCGTGATCACTGTCGCCATGTCCGCACCCTCCAGAAGAATTGCACTGTCCACATCACCAGCCGTCTCACAGATCCTGTCCGCGTGCGCCTGCGCTCGTTTGTGCAGGTCCTGGATCAGAGCCTTGTCCTCGGCGCCCGTCAACACGCCCCCGCCACCGCCCCCGGCCGCAACAGAGGCCGACATGTCTGCCGCGTCCTTGGCCAGGCGGAAGTGCGAACTGAAGAAGTTGATCGTGCGGGGGCCGAACTCGAGCACGTCCGCGTCAATCTGTTGCTGGTGCTGCGCAGCACGCATGAACTGCTGCTTCAGCATGTTGGCGTGGAGCGCACGCGTGTGCCCCGTCGCCAGCTCCGCCAGCTTCACCACGTATGTCACCGTGAGCCCCCTCGACTGCCCGCCCGCCATCGACCCAGAGGGCAGCAGCTCAGGGCCCGCCCCGCCTGGCACCATCGCCTCGAACACCCGCATCACACTGGACGACAGATCCAGGACTCGGTCCGCGCTCGCTCCCAGGTCCCCTCCGTCCCCAGGAACCGCCTTCCCCATCTTCTCCCACAGGCACAAATTCAGCGCGTGGGCTGCCGCCGCCTCAGCAAGCCCAGCCACGGCGCACACCACCGCTGGGTCCGCCACCGTGGGAGCCGGCACAGAGTCCCTGTCCATCACAGAATCCATGAACCTCGCACAGCCCCTTGCCAGCTCCATCGCCTCGGAGACTGCTGTGAATCCCACCGTCTGCTCCCTCTCCGCCAGCCCCCTCAGAGTCCGCCCCGCGTGGTGCCTCGCTCTTGCACCCAGGTCCGACATCTGGGCGGCCAGGCCGGGCGCCACCCGGGCGACCACAATCCTCTCCTCCCGTGTTAAAATGGAAACCTTCAGCAAGGCATCCTCCACATGCTCCTCCGCGTCGTTTTCTGCTGCAACAAGTGCCGCAGCGGACCGCCGCAGCGACTCCAGCTCCTGACCCCGTTCCGATGCAAGCACGGCAGCCATTGCAGTCGCTGCTGCTATTTCTGACGCGCCCATGCGCACTGCTCGCTCTCGCTCAAAACCCTTGCCAATGGGCTTAGACTGTGCTCCTGCAGGCGGCCTCAGCGGAGGCACACCCACTGCCTCGCCTGCCACCTGTGGAGCTTCGATAGCAACTTCCTCCGCCTCCTGCTTGGCACCTTCCACATCCGTAGATTTAGCTACTGCATCCTCTTCTCCCTCCAGTTGCTTCTGCTGTTCCAGCAATTCAGCTGGCTGCTCCACTTTCTGCTGCTGTTGGTCACCATCATCGTCCAACTGACTAACCTCCGGCTGCTTCTGGTCTACTTCCTGCAGCTGTAATTCTGTCTCCTGCTTTGCCTCACTCTCCGGTTCATCCTGGCCGACCTGTTGTGGTCCTGGCCCTCCTACCTCCTCCTGTTTCACGAGCCCTTGCTCCCCATCTACAAGGTCCTTGCCCTTTGGAGACTGCAAGGACAACCCCTCCCCCTGCATTTCTCCTGCCTGTCTGCCCTCTGACAACTCTTCGCCTTTGTCCCCACCGCCATCCGCTTCTTCCTGAAGATTGTTCACAGAGCTTCTCTCCTGTTCACCCACATCTTCCCGCGACAACTCCGTCTGCTTGGCCACCTCTTCCAGCCCCGGAGCAGCTGCAGACACATCGCTGTCACCAGCATCTAGCGCCAAGCCTGCAGCAGTGAATCGATCGGACGCGGACCTGGCGACTCCCGACACCAAACCCTCTCGTCTCTTGGAAGCCCCTTCTCTCATGGAACCACCAACACCTGCTGACGTTGCTGACAGAAGAGCTCCTGCTGCAGATGCCACAGAATCCCCGCCCTCCATCACATCGTGCTCACCTGAGTCTTCCCCATCAGCCGGTCGACTGTCCGCTGCCACATTGTCCATCCCAACAGGTCCAGCAGTCTCCTGTGACTTAACTGCGGGAGCAGCGGCCGACACAATGCCTGCTGCTGCTTCCTGCCCCACCGGTTTCTCGCCGCCCACTTCCACGCTACCCCGGTCTTCTGCAGGCTGTGCACCCAGAGCATCCCCAGCACCTGTCAGCTCTGCCGATTTCACGGCTTGAGCGGACTCAGGTGCTGCTGCCCCAGCTCCAAGGGCCGATGACCCTGCTGCCACACCCACCGCTTCCACCGCTTCCTTACCAACCACAGCTTGGCCTGCTCTAAGCACCTCCTGCTCCCTCTTCCTCTCCATCTCTTGCTCCTCCTCCTCCTCATCCGCCGCCATCGAGCCAGCGACCTCTGCCCCGATGAGTGCATTCAGAGCCCGGCTGTCGAAGCTGCCTCCTCCTGGCCCAAACAGATCGTCGGTGAAGAAATCTGCAACAGTCGAAGCAATTGCCGAGTCGACATGCTCTCTGCTCGTAGGGCTTGGTGTGGGGCCCCCTCCCAGCGAACCTGACCCCCCGCTCCTCCCACTGGCCCCCGCTGCCCCCGCTGTGCCAGGCGGGGTTGCCGGTCCGGGTGACCTTGTCCCTGCTGCGGGGCTGGCGGCAGGGCTGTGGGGGCTGCCCATGCCACGGAGTCGCAGGTCCTGCCGCTGCCGCAACCTAGCAGGGGGCTTGCTGCTGGGGGGATGATGTGGATGCCGTTGATGCTCCTCTGCCTCCTGCGAGGGCCCATCCAGAGCAGCTGCAGCAGCAGCAGGGGCTGCGGCATCTGCGCCTGCTGCTTGGGGAGGGGTGGATGGCAGCGAGGCTGGAAGAGAACCTGCTCCTGCAGCCCCGGACGGAGCTGCTGGACCATCCTTCCACGCAGCAGCCGGTGCACCTGCTACTGACTGGCCTGTAGATGCTGGTTCTGGTGCCGGCACAGCAGAGGGTACGCTGGCAACCGGTCTGACTGGCGGCTTTGCTGCCGTAGGACCTGCTGCTGCAGGAAGTGGTGGAGTTGGTGCCGCTGGTGCGGCAACTGAAGCAGGCGCTGCTGGTTGGGTCGCTGCTGGTGCTGCTGCAGCCGCTGAAGCCTCCTGCACACCAGCCGCATTGCTCTGCACAGGCAAGGCCCCCACGAAAAGCCACAATCAAGAGGGCAAGGGCACTAGCTCGAAGTGCAGAACTGCGCGCACCAGCATGCCATCCTTGCGGCCTTCCTTACTGCCATTCACCCTCCCTTGCACCCTCGTCCACAGCCCACGGGACTGGGGCTCACCCGAGCAGTCAAAAAGAGACCACTTACGGCTTTAGACTGCCAATCCTCCAGACCCGTAACCGGTCTGTCGTCTGGTTCACATTACATTGAATGCAAACTGGTGCTAAGGGCAAGAGGCGCTCTCATTGTACTGTCCCACTGTCGCATTTTCGCACTGCTGCACAGCTGAGGCTGGGCAGCTTGAAAGACGGCGTTAGTCAACAATAAACGACCCAACAACGCGCGGAGAAGGGGCAAAGGAATGGGGAACATGGGCGTAGGTGACAGGGGGCACGAGCATGCAACGTCCATACAAGCAACCGGCTCAGCCGTCGCTTATGTATCCTGAGAGGCTAGGGAGCGAGCGAGCGACGCGTGAGAAGATCGCGGTGAGATCCACGACGCAGACCCAGCAAGCTCGAATCACAATCTGTATCGCAATTTACGACTCAACCTGCAGAACAACATGCATACCGGTGCTGAAGCCGCAGCGGAGGGCTCCTTCCCGCCTTTCCGCTTCCCCCTCTTGGGATCGTCATCGTTTCCGAAAGTGCCGCCCTTGCTGAGGCAAGCACCCATGTCTGCTTGCGACCTCCGACCAGTCCTCGTGTATGGTCCTGCACGTTCTGCTGAAGAAGCGGCCTGCTATCGGTGGAGCATCCTGCCCTTGCGTACGGGCTCGGCGGCGTAGACCGGGGCTCTCCTCGTGTCGGGAGCGGCCTGGTCCCTTCGTGACCGAACTGGGCTTCCGTGCGGCAGCAGACTGTGAGCGCGAGAAGGGTCGACACAGCCGGTACTGTCAGGTGCTTAGCGCCATGGTTTTGGGGAAGACCACGACGCTATCCTTCCGCGGTTTTTCGCCGGGGCCATGCAAGCAAGTTCAATACATCCAAAAAACAATTCGAAAGAATAAATCCGGTTCAACCGAACGAAGTACAAAGCCATAAGGCGTTGTACTGCGGGAAGCATGAACGTCTCAATGGCCTTTTCGCACTTTCAGTTTTAAGACCAGGCAAAACACGCGAGTGGTCCAGGCCGAGTGAGTATCCGGAAACGGAGAGCAGGTGATGGCCGGGACATCCCACGGCGACGACTGATTAACCATTGACAAAAATATATCGCTATTGCTTAAGAGGGAGAGTGAACATTGGACACGATATCGATTTGCTTGTACATACTGAGGCAAGTCTGGTAATGTTCTTCATTGTTCCTCTTTTCATATGTGGCCCAATCAAATTCGAATCATTACAATCAGAGCCATAATGGAAACAATCATATATTATGGACTGTCGTGAATAAAAATTCTCTGTTTGAATTCATTATAATACAATCAAACACTAAATATTTTGAGGGGAATAGGGAACATGATCACTCTTGCTACAAATATTAAAAATATAAGAAATTCTATGATATCATGTGCAGCTCACGAATTTTACTAATAAAGAAAAATGATAATATTGAGTGAGGTGCATACTTCAACCCTATCATTGACCCGGAGTCCCGTCCGTAATTCATTGCCTATCTACGATGCTTTGATATATCCTCCTATTGCGGAGGGGCCTGTAGTCCTAGTGCCAAAATGATGGATGCCTCTCTGCTACATGGTGATCACAATACTGGCCAAAAACTAGTGAACGAGAAAATTGGGTTGACTTGCCTCATTCGCAGATAGTTGCAATAAATATAATGAAGAATATCATGAGGCTAAAAAGTGGCAAAGTCAACGAACCACACCTACATCCTCGACATATCCGAACCTCCACGTCATTGCCATGAATCCGTGGCAATGTTTGGACATGTTCGGTGGACAAAACTGATCTAATGCAAAATAGGGAGAATTTCCCTTTTATTAAGAAAACCGCAAACTACTCTTAGCAAACATTGCACTAACAGTTTGCGACCATTTGATCGGCATGTGTGCAAGGTGAAAGTTGCGATAGTGGGTAATGACATTCATGATGTTTGTCCGCAGCATGAATTATGCATGAATTTGTATCCTCGTCATTTTTCTCTTTGCGCTATCAAGACAAGCTCATGCTTTAGTCGTGATTTTCCTACATCAGTCGGCATCACTATGTTATGCAAACCAAGCATCTCTTACATATGTTCCCTAAGACAATTTATAACATGGCTCATTATAGAATTACAAAATTTTCACAGAAAAATGAGAAAATTGGGATCAAAATGATTCAAAAATGTTCTATCCCCATCACAAATCAAGCTAGTTATGTAAACTTGGAAACAGGTAGGATTTTCATGTAATGAAATTCAATACATGGCCGTGAATATCAAGGACTTAAAAAACTATGTAATCAAGGAAATTTTCCTAGGAAAAAGTAAAGGCCTTTATTATGTCCAAATTTGGCCATATATTTTAGTAGCGTTTAATACATTTCCTTCTTCATAAAATATTTCCTCCTATGCATTTCAAAATGAAACTTATGGATATATGTAATAAAAAACGAATATCCAACGTATTTTCAATGTAGGTGTCAGTTTCATTATTCAAAAAGAGAAATAAAATTTAAAATTATGGTCAAATCTAGAAGTACCAATCCAAAAAATCACATCATAAACCTCAAGCCAAAGATACCCTACTTCTCTTGGATTTTGATATTAATTGTTTTTTAGTTGATTTCAATGTGATAAAAAATTTAATTCAGTGAATAATACATACCACATAAATAGTTGAACTCGAATTTTATGTAAAAGGCTAAGGGATTTCAAACTTCAATGGTTTTTTCATCCACATAAAACGTTGAAATCAAGGTGCCATATGATGTGAAATCGACCATTAAGGACGACCAGGATAATTCAAAACTACAATCTCGTTTCATTCATAGATTTTATGATTCTCAAATTTCCATTCGTTGAAATCTAATAGCAGTACGGTAAACACCAAGAGCGATTATTCTATGAAACATGGAAATATTTATAGATCATCATATTTTAATGCAAGTTCCATCTATGATCTAACGTATGTGTGTCATCATGAGAAATTCCACCAAATCAGGAGATATAACTCTAAGATTTTTAACAAGAAACTTTGTATGAAACCTCCAAACTAGTAGAAAGAAAGGGTTAAACAAAGTAAATGAATATTAACTAACTCTGTAATATTTAAAATATCAATAAATCAAGTCCTTCCTCACATCTACACCCTTCTCTCCCTTCTTAAAAAGTCATTATGGATGTTTATGATTTTAAAATATGAATTTCATTCATTTTCAAATTCATTGATATGTTTTAATGTTTTATTAACATAAAAATAATTTCTACTATTTCATATACATTGATACTTATAATCATTTTCATGTAAATCAAAATGTATTTTACAAATCATTATTATCCTAATCAACTCAAAAAATAATTATTTTTAAAATTGTTTGTAATAGGAACTAAAAATTCATGGTTCTTTCACATTAATCGTGAATCATGTTGAAAAATATTCATAATAGTTTTCAATGAAAACTCATACCATCCTCATTCATCATAAAACTGATTTAAGTGAAATACTTATAAAACAAATATTTTTCTAATAAATCAATTTTAAACGATTTTCTTTCCCAATGTATGTAACTTAAAGTGAAATCAACAATCGAGTGACATCATCATTTATAAAATGCATAGAATAAATGGTGAAAACATTTTTTAAATTGATACAAACTATATTATGAATTTTTGGTGCTTGGTACGAGAACCGTTCCTTGCATATTGATCACTAATTCAACCGTTCTCTATACATTAGCACTAAAATGTGGCTCATAATCTCCTTCCTCTTGAAAAAGGCATGAAAATCATTTTAATCCAATACTATTGAACAAAATAATTAATGATGATTGGTGGTTATATCATCTCTACCAACAACTTGAAGGCCGAATTCTACAATGAATGCATAAATCCTAAACAACACCTTTGAAAAAAACTTGGGTGAAGATTTCATACTCAAGAACGTCAAAATAAATCAACACGTCCATCAAATCATTGATTCCATCTTGTGATATTTACTCCTATTTGTCATCTTAGGGAGAAATTAACTTTTTATGTCCTGCCATTTATCAAGATAAAGATTCAATGTTAATACCTAAGATAGATCGTGAAGAAAACAATCTTTTGCATTTGAATTGAATATTATTCTTTGATTGATAAGTGAGCATGGGCATAATATACGTGTGCAAATACAATTATCTGAATGCATTTGCCATAATATGATAACATTCACTTTCACACACAAGTAAAGCATGGTGAACATCATTGTCCCAAAGTCAAAACCTCATATTTGGTATCTTAAATCCCGTTTTATTGAGAAAATTCCAATGAAAATCCTACTTTTGAACCTTTTTCCCAAAGAACGACCTATGTAAGATCGTCTACTCTGAAAAATATCAAACAAAAACTACCAAGCCTACTAGGTCTACTTTCTATAACCATAATACTGAAGAAAAAAATAAAATACGTGTTAGTCTTCAAGAGCTAAATTTTGCTAAAATACATTTTTATGCATATAATTCATTTGCGAAGACAAATGTATTTTTCTCAAGTTTTGGATTGATTGGAAACACTTTTTTCATTGTGGTCTTTTTGAACAATTACAAAGTGAGGCCTTAATTTTTTTATTCTCTCATGTATAGGTATAACTTTTATCATACTATAAAATGAATATGTTAATGCTCACAAATGTTTTATATGATATAATTCTATTCTTAAGATGTAATTTGATGCATGTACAAAGATATGTCGAAATATAAGTATGTGTTCAAATGAATGTCAGTTTACTTAAACATGAATTCAAATAATACTTCTAACGTTTCTACTTATTTTTCATCATGAAGTAACTTTCCAACTATTATATAGTATTCATCAACTAAGACAACATTACTTTTTTATTTTATGTATTCAAAATATGTAATTTCATGAAGATTAAAAGATGTTAGAATAACGTGTATATATAAAAAGTATTTGAAACGTAAACATGTTTTGCAATAGTTCTTAAACGTTTTATTATTTTCAATTTCAAGTATTTGCATTTACTCATCTCGTTTCTACATCATGTGAGCACCGAAATTGTGCAAGGTGTGAACATCTCACCTTATTTGAGGCCTTTAAATTGAGCTTTGAGGTTGAAGGGGATACGTGAAGCAGTCATCCATGATTAAAAACAACCAGGATATTATCCCAATCTGACAAAAGAATCTTGAGGATGAGATTTCAAATTCATGAAGCCATATTTAAGTGGATCAAGAAAGGAAAAACATAGAATACTGTAAAAAATGGACAAAAGTATTTACATCATAGTGAGTCTCCTAATGTTGTAATGGATCAAAAAATTGTACATGATGGCGAGATTTGAGTCTCTATTTATTAAGGATGAGTTGTAACAATAAAACCAATATTTTTTACAGAACAAGTACCTCTCATAAAACAATGATTGAAAAATGGTTACCTAGACTATTTGGGTGAAAATGCAAATCCCCCTTTTTTCACGTGCGTGACCCTCATTCCACCAACCCTAGAATAAAGTACATATTCACCCTTTTTTTGCAAATATCATCCCAATTTTTCATATTTTGGGGGCATTAAGCCATAGGTACTCTCCGTTTAGTAAGTAAGTGGCATTTCATGTCATGGCTCGCGCATGGCCACGAAGTGCATGCAGTTTATAGAACACAACGACTACAAAAGGGGTGCCACCATCATATGAGGGAGGGCATGGTAATCTGATTATTCAAAGTGTCAAAAGATATTTGATTGTCTACATTATGTACCTCACTCCCCCCCATGCAATCCACACGTCCCTTCCCAATCCAATTTAAGACTTATTCACTCACAAATTAGGGTATCAATTGAATTGGTGGGTTATACTTGTTCACGTTTTTGGAGCCTGCTGTGATGAAGTCACTACGTGCTTTAATGTAGCAAGGAGGTCTTGCAACTATCCAGAATCTCTCTACCCAGCAAGAAAACCTTGTACTCCAATGTGCGAAAGAAGAAGACTTGGATTGAAACTTGTAGTTGAAAAAGACTATCAAGTACAAGTATGGTATAAGAAAAAAAGGTCAAACACAGCTTAGCTCAATGCTTTGACACAACCTGCCCCATCCAAGGGCGCAACACCTTGCTAGGCCGTGAAGGCTGTCATTGCAAGGTTCTTAGCACGGTCACCTTACTTTTGGTTGAAATAGACTCCAAGTTGTTAGGATAACCTCCTCTCCCCACTAGCGGCCCCAAGAAGAGTTACTCGGTCGTCAGAGGACTTTTGACCCTCTTTGGTATGCTAATAGAGGGTTGCCAAGCTTACTAGATCGATGGAGGGGAAGTCCAACAAGACACACGACTTCTGGATCCTCCAAATCAGGTTGACATGGCACTGGCAAACACACTTGGTCGAAAGAGGGAGACTCCAACACAGTCCGATGTTTGGATAGAATGAGCTCTGTAATGCAGAGCTGAGGTTAGACACTAGCTTTCGGCTCTCATGCCTAGACACAACTCCTTGTCCATGGATAGGCAACATCAAGCAAGACTGCTTAAGCTTGCCAACTTGAAAAGTAGTTTGGCCAACACAACGAGGTAGGTAAGCCTTCAGATAGTCAAGGGCGTCTTTCTTTCCCAGGCTGGTAGAGTGCTGCCAGGCTTATACGGGTCTTCAGATGAGAGTTACTTTAGAGGCTTGGTCTGAGGCATTGTCTTACAAAGATGGATAGCTGGTCGAGTTGTTGGAGTTGCTTACTAAGTTTTTATTGAAGTTACAAGAATGACTGAGTCCAGTCTACTTTTATACTGGGATCTTGGCAAGTTGACCAGCTGCTCTGTGCGTAGAGGAAACGTCCTTCTTGAAGGTCGTAGCTTCCTCAAGAAATCTTCCCAGTCCAAGGCACGCATCTTCCTGCTCATTGAAGCTTCTTGAATGCTCGCAACTTGGTCGTGATCCCAATTTCTTAGTCGTGCATATTGCCGATGACGTAGAGTGGTCCCCACTCTTTGCTATGCATATAGTTGTTGAGTCTTGCATGTAGTGGCTGATGTAGTTGCTTAGTTGTGCATGTGGTAGTTGATGCAATGTAGGGTCATACATGCACCACCTGATGCAAGGTGGTCCTTGCTTGAGAGCTTTGCTTTCATGTGCTGATGCAAGCGATCCCAATACTCCAGTCAGGTGTAGCCCCATCCTAATCGGTCTGGGTCAAGTACCCAGTAGTGCTTGTTTGCATTACGCACCTGCCAGCCAAGCTGGTCCAATAGGCATGCATAGCCCTGTTGTGCATGTAGAACACAAATCCAGACGTTGTCTTCCCACTTGGAGCTAGATGCAAGAATTGAATCTGGCCTGTATATTAGAAAATTCCTGGTCAAGCCACACCCGGGTATTTACGAATATAAATACGTAACTTCGTGTACAGACCTTTGATTGTCGATTTGATTACGCCACGTTGAAGTTATTACTCAGTGTACTTGTCCCTCACTTTAAAAATACTCTTAAGTAAATTTTTTTATGCTAATTTAATAAGAAAATTAAGGGAAGCTTGTCCACAAAATCCAAAGCATTTTATGAATGGAGGATTGAAATTCCCCATTCCAACTCTAGTTGGTTTTTCATTCAAAAATTGGTTTGGAGCATGTATTGCATATAAAATCTTTCCCTCCTTAGAAACTTAGGTTTGAATTTCATGTTCGCATTGGCATCTCGTTGCCCTTCCCCGACCACCCTTTTAATGCATTAACATTCTCGTACCTCCTTGCAAAATCCTCATAAATCACTCCTAGGTCAATCAATGACCCAGAATAAAGGTGTTTTTTATTAATGGAAATAGGGAGATGACATTAGCTTGTCAATTTTGCATGCCATTAGGCATCAATTTCCATCTGTTTCTGGCATTGAGAGGAGTACAATTGAATTTTTTGAAACCTTCAACCCATATGTGTGCTCATGGGATGGATGTGGCTTTAATTGTGAGGTATGGGAGTATGGAGTAATTTTACTTCTTTTCCTTGATAAGGGGTATTTGTATTTTCTGTGGTCATTCTATTTGCATCTACAACTTGATAATAGATGTGAATATTTGATTGTTTTAGTCCCTCATGTTCGTAACCTTTTTTGGGCTGCCTTACATAGACAGCCTAGTTTTTCCACCTTTTTCTAACTAACCTTATTCTTAAAAAAAGATATCATTCATTTTCGTTCAACCCTTCTGATTTTTTTAACAAATGATTATTATAGTATGTTCATCGCCATCTTGAACATTAATTGTTCAATTTGGTCACTTTTGTGAAATGAAGATGATATGAGAACCTTTATAGCACCCATATATACATACTCATGGTGGTATTCCCTCTTCCCATTCAATCTTTCAACTTGGAAATGACTTTCATAATGTAGCGGATTTGACTGAATCCTTGGCCGATCAGGCCAAAATCGTGATTTTTTCGGCTAAGGATTTCGTTGAATCCACCACACATAAATTATCATTTATTTATTTGAGTCAAACCTTGCCATGATATGTGAGTTTAAATTATCAACATGGCTATAATGATGTATAAATTAGATAAAGTTTATTCATATAAGTATGTTTTATGGAGTAAACAATTATAAGACCATTCTTTATATCGATAATTTGATTTATTATATAACAGAGGAATATATTATGCTATAAGTTTCCCTAGTTTTCATCTATGGAATCACACAATGGATTCAAAACCATTTCTTTACATTTAAATTCTCGAATGAGACATCATCGTATTTTGTGTGAAGAATGAAAAAATAGAAGCCTTTGGAAAGGAGCACACAAAAATTGAGCGCCCCCAAATCAATCGTGCAAAAGTGGTGCCTTCCCAAATTAATAACTCAAATATGGCGCACGCCCAAAGGAAGGACGCAATAATGGCCCCCCTAGGATAGCACGCAGAAATGGCACATTTCAAAAAAATTCCCCCGCTAAGTAACACGCAAAAATAACATACCCTATTTGAAATTCCACGTCATTGACCAAAATTATTGAATAATATGGGGCTTGAATATGTTCAGTGATGTTTATTTCAAGGGTTCGATCAACTTCGACACGCGGATAAAGGGGGGGGGGGGGTTGCTTGTGACGCAAGGAAACAGGGAAAAGAAGGGAACCGGGTTCAAAGCGAGGGAGAGAAGAAATGGTGCGATTATATTGTGGAATGTCCTGTTTCACTCTCAATCATCATTTTTTTTCTTGGTTCAAACTCATTTTCTCCATAGAAAGTTGTAATTTGTGTATCGAGTGAGATCGTGAATCACACCCTAAACAGGCCCCATATCGATCGCGGCATCGGGCTGATGACATGGCCTTTCCATTTGGGGGATGGTCCTTTTTAGTGCCACTTTGTTGGTAGCCATTTTTTTGGGTGCTATTTTTGTGTGCTAGAATAGGGAGGGGCCATTTTGTGTGCTCGCCTTGGAAGGGTGCTCGCCTTGGAAGGGCGCCATATATGTGAGCTTGCTGTAAAGTTGTTCCAGTTTTGTGTGATCCTTCTCGAAGCGTTATTTCGGTATGCTACTCTGAAAGGGTGTACGTTATCATTTTCTCTTTCTATCCTTGTTGGCTCCCACTGTCCTCAATCGGTTTGGCTTGTGAATCACGAGGGCAATCGTGATGCATCACTTCGAGCCATGCCCGAAATGGTCCAGATTATTACTTGCTTATCTCAACCTATGTCACTGTGGACACTCTAGCTCCTACCTTCCGTG
Source organism: Penium margaritaceum (assembly GCA_023375785.1). Taxonomy (NCBI): domain Eukaryota; kingdom Viridiplantae; phylum Streptophyta; class Zygnematophyceae; order Desmidiales; family Peniaceae; genus Penium; species Penium margaritaceum. Next base: position 5,078 of record SZWC01021481.1, on the reverse strand, counting down.
TTCACAGTCAGGCCAGCCTCCACTCACCGCGAGGAGCATGGGTTTTGCCGTCCCAACTCCGTCAAAGAAATCTCCAGGCTCGAGCACCTCGACCACATCAGCACTGACTAGACTTGCGGGCCGCATTGAACGTGCAAACGCACCCAGCTGCGGATGGAATTGCTGGCGACGGAGAAACGCATGCGACTCACATCGACGGCTCCAAACCTCTGCAAACATTTCCGCGCTTTTCTCCGCAGCTCGGAATTCTCAATATCATATGGATGGCGCCTTTACATGCGCTACGGCTATTCCATTCTTGAGGATGACCCGGATCCCTGTCTGTTTTTGGCCCCTCGTCGTCACCTGTCTTCTTTGTTTGTTGTCCCGAAGATGAACTTAAGAGACGTCATGTGCTTTGTACTTAGTTCCAAATAGTCATTCCGTGTACCTTATGATGAATAATTATCTAATTGGGTAATCAGAAAATAACCACTGTTATCCTAAAACGTACCATCTCTTATGTCCATGCTAATCATCCTTATCTCAACATCTCATACTTGATATTGGAATAGATTCATCAAGAAAAATTGATGCATGGAATTACTTTTTCCAGTCATCTGAGCCTCTTTCCCCGTCATAGATTCATTTCTCCATGAGCTCCCCTAAAAATTAATGGTTTTCGTTGAAACAAGTAAAGATGTCTCATACCTCTTTGAGATCGTGGAATAACATACATACATATACATATATATATACCTGTATGTATATATATATATATAT
>SZWC01021480.1:30011-40986 GCA_023375785.1 Penium margaritaceum | reverse complement strand
ATGAGCTCTACGCAACGGACCCACACAAGGTGGGTTTGCATCATCCAGACACGAGTAGCAAGCAAAACAAGGAAATCGGCAAAAATGGCCTGTCTACCAAGAAAACTCTAGAGCACTCGGAACTGCACTAAGAGCACCCATAAATGTACGAGTGCAGTACCGAGACATCAATGTGTGCTTTCCACAACAGGAAGCACACACAAAGTCGCAGGTCTCCTCATCGCACCGGTACAGGCTGCCGGGTGCGTGGGTCTCGACCTCCGAGAAAACTCCAGCAACGGCAGACCAGCCAGTCTGGATGTAGAGACGCATCATCTGCGTCACACCTGTCATGTCGTAGCTCCTGGATAAGTCCCTGGATGATCCGGAGTCCTGTCGGGTCGTCACGATCTCCAATGCGGCCACCGCTCACCATCAGCTCCGGGTACACCCGTAGCTGCCACGGCTGTGGCTCGTGACGGGTAGAAGCCACACATACCAACATTGGGGGCTATCTTCAGAATAAAATCCTTACTTTGCATGCCTCCTCTTGCCCACAAGACCAAACTTGGCAGCGAATTCCGATCAGGATTTTTCTTCGTAGTCTACAGGTGCCGTCTACTAGATTATTTCTAGAGCTTCCATCTCTAAAACTCGCGCTTCTGGTTGAAAGAATGAGAGTTGGTTAGAACGACGAGCGCTGGAGTGAGATATCCCCTCCGCTCTCGTGCAAGCTGCGTTGGTCTATGGGAAAGTCCAAGAACATAGCTACCAGCTCCCAAATACTAAGTGGACAGAACCTGGCAATAGTACGGCTCACTCGGGTGGCCGAATGACAAACCGAAAGAAGCTGCAGGAGCAAAAAAAACACGCTCAGCCAAACTAAATTGACGAAGATCATAAGTGATGTTCCCAAGGAAGTGACCACCGTGAACTGGCCACTGAGCAAATTCATGTGTTCACATAGGAATGTGCAAGATGAAGCTGAGATTGTCAACATAGTCAACGACCACTATAGCTTTCCAGCGTGTGAGTGACATCAAGTCTAGAGGTCACCAAGACGGACATAACAGCACCCCCCATGACTCGTAGATGCCACACGCCAAAAGGGGCACAGACACACGATAATGAGCCATAATCAGCCTCAAGGACGACTATAAGCCACAAGCAGCATTCGCAAGGTAGAACTGAAAGGTAGAACTGTGGCGATAAAAGGGAATGAAGTGAGGACACGTCAACCTGGGTCGGCACGAATGGTCTGAATACCGGCAGCATGCACAACCACCTTGAACTTTTCATTGCAAAGCGCCTTGGTGAGAAAGTCAACACGGTGCTGATGTATGTCAACTCCAATCAAGCGCACATCACCACACGCAATATGTTTGCAAAAAAAGAGTGATGTTCGATGTTGATGGCTTTGTGCGAGTGTGACGCATGCCGTAGTGTTCACTAATGCGGCGAGTGCTTTCGTTGTCGCAGTGAAGAGTGATGCAGCGAATGGGCTGGCGCAGCTGCTGCATGAGAGGACACAACCAAATGCTCTCACAGACACCGGCACCCAGAGCAACATACTCGACCTCAGTTGAGCTCCGCACAACACATCCTTGCATCCCGCTCTTCCAAGAGACCGTTGTGCCGCCGACGAGGAAGATTTTACCCGACTGGCTCTGCGCGTCATGATCTTGAGCCCAATCGCTGTCCATAAAAAACAACAGAGGGCAAGGCGTGAAAACACAAGTCGAGATGGGGTGTGGATATGATGTGGCAGACGACATGTAACGCCGTCTCGAGATGGATGCAACGCAGACACTGGGAGAACTGGGACAAGAAGTTGATGGCAAATGCAACGTCAGCACGTGTGGTATTGTCGAGAATCATAAAAGACCCGATGACCTGGATGTAGGTCGTGACGTCCACCACCTCCCCCAACCGCACAGGATCAACGGTCTTCAGAAGTCTCTTTCCAATAGGCCTCATAGGCGTAGACGAGTGGGGAACAACAGCGAGGAGACCGCCAAACTGCTCCCCGAGAGTACAGACATACCCGGCCTGATGCAGGGTTAGCATGCGATGTTGACGGCCAAGCTCAATCTCCATGCAAAGAAGACGGGAGCAGGGCCAAGATCCTTCATCTTGTACGCAAACTAGAGGAGGTCCTTCACAGCCCGGACAACTTGTAGATCCGGTAAGGCGATGAGGAGATCGTCCACATAGACCAAGATGACAAGAAACTGTGCGACATGGTCTCTCATGAAGAGAGCAGGGTCAACCGGACTGCGACGGTAGCCGCCATGCGCAAGGGTGGTAGAAATCTCGAGGTTCTAGCAACGCGAAGGCATCTTCAACCCGTACAATGCCTTGCAGAGGCACCAGACGTGGCCGGAACCATCATCAAAGCCAGGCACCTGAGCGAGGTAGACCTCCTCATCAAGGCAACCGTGCAAGAATGCATTATTGACGTCCGTTTGGTGCAATTCCCAATGATGTTGGGCCACTTGGCTCAGCAGTGCCTTAGCAGTGGTGTAATTTTCCACTAGGGAAAAGGTGGCATCAAACTCCACGCCGGGCACTTGGGAGAATCCTTTGGCTGTCAAGCGAGCCTTGAAGCATTCAATGACGCTATTTGGCTTGCGCTTGCGTGTGTACACCCAACGTGCAGCGATGACCTTGCGACCAGGTGGAAGATCCACCATGTCGTAAACACCATGCCCTATGATGGCAGCGAGATCATTGTGCAAGGCCTGCTCCCAGCATGCTGCATCAGGAGCAGAGAGTGCATGGCGGACTGTGTCCGGATCAGGTTGGTGGTTGGTGGTACTGTGAGAGGCCAGGGCAGTGGCAACTGAGGCATGGTGTGCGATAGGACCAGACTCAGTAGCCATAATAGCACGAAAGAACTCAACCGCGATCATAGAGTAGCCGACTGTAGAGTTCGGCTACACAACAATGGCTGATAGCCCAAGTGCACTGAGACTAGTGTCATGAGGAGCCCACATACGGGTGAAGGAGCAGGATTGACAAGGCGTGATGGACCAGAGCAATTGACGGAGGGAACAACATGAGAGTGCAACTGCAGAGGCTTGAGACATCCTCCCATAGCCCGGTTGAAGGGAGAAGGGTCAGAAGAGGGCAAGGGTGCGAATGGGTCCGTAGCCAAGGGAATCCGTACAGGATGAACCGATGGTGAAGAAGTGAGAGGTGGTGGGACTGGCAAGGACCCCTGCGACACTGTTGGAGAAGATGACGTGGACGGTGTAGACACGAAAGCAGGTTACGTGATAGTGGGCGACGCGACGAGCGGAGATGCTACAGGCGATGAGAGAGATGCCGATGAGGACGCCAGTGCTGACGACGACTCAGGCAAGGACACAGAAGAAGGTACAACGGAGAGAGAGGAAGCAGGCGTCAAGGTCGATGAGGATGTGGAAAATGGTGCACTCGTGGGTGCAGAAGTCAAAGACAGTGGAACATAGGTGGGAGACACAAACGGAGAGGAGACACCGCCCTCAGGCCATCCACCCCACGAGCATCCCTGTACGCGAGAGGCGGGTGCAAGGAAGAGACGCGGTCAACAGTGTCACGACTGAACTTGCATAAAAAAACAGAGCATCACAAGACTCAATGACACCAACACGATGAGCATCCCAGAATCGTCAAGCTTTGGACTGCAGAGAGGTGCCAAGGAACAAACAATTACGACCGAGATGGGAGATCTTCCCATCACATTGGTCCTCAAGAAGCCAGATGCATGCAACACTCCCCCAGACACGAGCAAGACGCAGATCAGCACGACAACCATGCCAACGCTCGTATGGTGTGACATAGGGTGGAAGCAACAAAACACGATACAATTTTTTCACACAGGAGACCACAAAGAACAACGCGCGCAGAGGACTAGAGAGAGATAGTGCCAATGCCACAAGACGCAGTGAAATCCACACCCTAATCATCAAGGGTGGTGACAGACAACAGACTGACCCGGAGTGAAGGCACGAACAGCACGTCAGGCAGAAACAGATCACCGTTAGGGCCAACAAAATACATGATGCCAACACCCTGGACCGGCAGCATCTGTCCTAATCCAGTACAAATGAACTAAACATCACCAATAGGCCCCAATGACACATATGCGAGACGAAACGACATCATGTGATGAGTGGCTCCAGAGTGAGTAATCCAGAATCCACATGACACAAATGCAGATGATGTGATGCGACATGCGAGAATGCCGCCAGTGAACCCAGCAAAGAGTGGCGCCTGCCTAGAGAAAGCTACTTAGCAACGGGGGTACAAGAAATGCTACCAGTCCTCAACCCATGTACGATCAGCAACCGGACTACCCAACGACGCTCCCCAAAGGTCTCCATCTGACTCATAGTGGTGACCTCCCGATCCAACAGCCAAACTCACACCTCAGAAGGCAGCTAGAGGTCGAGGCAAAGGAGACCAATGTGGACAAGGCAACGTTGTGGGCGGATCCATCAGTGGAAATGCCAAGTGCCACGAATGGAATGGGGTATGCAGAAATGAAGGGGGAGAGTGCCTGTAGGAAATCGAGAAAGACCTTATGTCCGGCGTGCCGAACCCAGAGATGGAAGCTGAAGGAGAGGAAGTGAATGCCTAGAAAGCAGGCACATGAAGCCACGAAGGAGCTGTGTAGAACGGTGAGGGTGGCCTGAAGAACGACGGGACCTAGCAGGGTGGTGTTCATGTCACCTTGGGTGGAGGCATCACTGACGATGCCATGCTGAAAAGAACGTGCAACTCAAGAGGAGTAGGTATGGAGGAGTGATATGAGAACTTGAGAATGGCCTCCCATAATGCTGGGACAAATCCCCAAACACCCGGGTTTCAACCGAGAGAGGTTGACTGTGAACAAACACAAGAGGGGGGTAGAAGAGGACAATACAAAGGGAAGATTAAGCAAAGGGCACGAGAAACATTTCCACGTATCAAGGTCACAACCCAGGTAACGGAAAGGTCTTTCAAGGTAGTTGGACAAGATCCCAAGTACCCGGGGCACGATCAAATGAGTAGACCGTGACCAGAGAAAAGAACGAGTGTAAAACCCAAATAAAACACCTTGGCCTATGATGAGGTGGGAGATCCCTCCATGTCTGGGTTCAGTTCCCACGGCTGTTGGTCTCTGGAGACTTTGGGACAAATTCCAAAATGTCCGAGTCTCGGCCTAGAAGGGTGAAAGCAAAGTGGAAAGAAAGTACCAAAATGAAATTTTCAAAGAAAAAAACATATGAAAAACACAACGAAGCAACCAAGTGAGGACAAGGATGAAGATTAACCGAGTTGGCCCATGAGAGAGGCTGCCAATTAGGTGGGCCCGGGTACATCCCGGGCCCTTGTTTTGTTTTCTAGTGAGCAAGGAGCTCGCTGTCGCCGAGGGTTCTCTCAGTCAACAAGCTCATCGGTTGACAAGCTCTTCGACTGCCAAGCCTATCAGCCGCTGTGAAGTATTGGCCGTGGCTGGATGGGCGTGAAAAGCCTTTTCACCCCTGTACTTTGGTGGACATGCTTCAATGCACTGGGTCCACGAGTGTGAAATGGAAGTTGTTCCTTGCCGCGCATCCACGCAGTCCTCCATCCCACACAAGTAGTGCAAATAACATTTTTCATGCCAAATCATGAGTCTGCATACTCAAAACCGAGAATGCTCCCTGAGTTCAGTCACCTTTCCACGAGAAAACTCAGCCAAGCGGTGAAGCAAAGCGGAAGTAGGTTTTTTGGCGCTAAACGTGCAAAGATTTGGTCGGAGAACATGCGCAGTGCGGAGACCCCAAAGAAAAAGACGAGTCCGGGTGGCAATTTGTACCCCTGACTACTGGTAGGGGTGAAAAGAAAAAACCTCCTTTTCATGCCCATCCAGCCGTGGCCATTATGACGGGAGAGAAGTGGTGCAGGAGAGAGCCGTGTATATGAGGAAGTTGCGTTGCGGATTCTTGACCGCTGTAGAAGCAGCCCTACTATGGCGGCTGCTGCTGAAACAGCCAATGTTACAGTGGTTCATATAGAATGCCGCGGCGTTGCTCTTAAAGTGCTGTCACTTGGCACAGAAATCCAAGGCACTACTGTCATGGCACTGCTACGGTGGCTGCTACTGTAACTGCTTCGGCCGCCGCTTCTACTACTGCCAAGAGTTTTGCTGTTGTTGCTACAGAGGTTGTGCACTAGCTTTCGCGACAGTCGTCACTCTCGCTGGATTTGGCTAGGCTGCAGCAACTGCTATTGCGGCAGCTACTGCCACCACCGTTGGCCGAAGAGACACTCGAAAGCAGCTCCGACTGCTGCTGCTGCTGCTGCCATTGCAGAACGCAATAGCAGTGCATATTCCGGATTGCAAAGCAGAATTCTGCAAGAGGGTAGGTGGTGTTGTTGCTGTATGATGGCAAGGAGAGAATCCTCTTTGTCATTTAGGGGGCAGCACGAAAAAAAGTACCACAATGCACAGATGTGGCAGCCACGGTTTACGTAGAAGCCGTGTCAGACGGATGGGCAAAGAGGCCCAAATCACATGATGGAGTGGTTAGAACTTGTGGTAGTAAGTTGCTTCCGTGGCTCCGAGTGCATGTTGATTTTCGCGGTCGAGATGGCAGCCGCGACGAGGATTCAGCAGCGTTCCGCCTCTGGCACTGCCGGAGGACTACGTGGTGTAAGCTCTGAGCTCAAGGCCGCCACGTTGACAGGATCTGTTCGTCCCCACCTAGAGCAACCCAGCCCAGCAACAAGCTGCTACTGTACATTGTGTGGTGGAATGTGAGGGTGTAGTCTCTCAACTGCTTTGATAACATGAGGGAATGTAGAAATCCCCTTTAGCAACATACTACGTGAGAGTGTAGGTCATGAGGGACACAATGCAACAGACGGTGCTGCAAATAGTGGAGACACGGCAATGATCTGGTTCAAAGAATGAGAGTTGGTTAGAATGTAGAGCGAGAGAGGAGGATATCCCCTCCACTCGGTATGACGAGCGTATGTGCAAGCTGCATAGCAGTCCATGGAAAAATCCAAGAATATAGCTACCAGCTCCCAGACAGTAAGTGGACAGAACTTGGTAACAGTACGGCTCACTCGCGTTTCTGAATGACAAACCAAAAGAAACAACGGAAGCAGGAAAACACGCTCTACAGAAGTAAACTGACAAAGAGCATAAGTGATGTTGCCGAGGAAGTAACCACCGTGAACTGGCCACCAAGAAAACTCATGTGTTCACATAGGACTGTGCAAGATGAAGCTGAGATTGACAACATAGGTGTCAACCACTGCAGCTTGACTTCATGTGAGTGGCGTCAAGTCCAGAGGTCACCAAGACTGACATAACAAAATTGGGGTCATGCTGCCAAAAAACTCTGATTGCAGCCGCTCTTGGTTTGATTTGAGACGTCTGGCCAGGGATCCACCACATTGCACTTGCGCAGTAGGAGCCAGATTGGTCAGCTGCTCTAATCATACTATTGCATTCGTGCAGAGCATGGTAGTGGAATTCTTGACCACCTGCCGAGCTTTTTTCTCACAGCAACAGCCTCCTCGCTCCACCTCTCACAGCGGAGGGGCCGCTTCTCGCACTCACCTGTGGCCAAACCTTGCGTCTTACACATCCGCTGCTGCTTCCCAACAGCACCACAACCATGTTCCAAATTGCCACATCCTCACACCAGCCTTTATAGCTATCTCTGCTAAATACTCAACAGCGACAACTGCATCCAGGTGTCTTGGCCTGGCGGGTGATCCATCTCGTAACAGCATCACCTCTCATGTCTCCACAAACCAGGTCTTGCTCGCCTTTGGTCCTCTGGCCCTCAACCTCATGTCTCCATTGTATCATTCTTTAATTGCCCCTCCTTTGCCAACCACTCGCTTGCCATCTCTTCCATCCCTTGGCTCTGTCAGTCGGCTCCTGTCCTCAGCTCTACAATGAATCCATTCCAGGTTTCCACCTCACATCTACCTTTTGCCATCATCCCTTTCCTGACACACTACTTGCTCTTGCACCTATCCTCTTTGCCTTTATCACTCTACTATAGTCCTTTGCTCTCTGTTTTTTCTTCCTGATTCTGCTCTCCCTCGTTCTCAGTGTTCACTTCTTCAAACATGGTATCGGAGTTTCAGGCAATGTCGCCTAGTACCGCCTGACCATGACATCGCTTCTCTGCCTTCATCACCACCTCCTACTGCCAGCTCTTCCTCTAGATCCTTCTGCCAACGTTTCCACCGTCTGCTTCATCTTTCCTGCCCCCATGTTGACCTCTACCACTGCAACATCAATTGGCTATCGTCGATTTGTTTTCAGTCAGTCAAAATCCAACTTCCAGTCCTCTTGCCATCTCCCTTGCTTGCCTACCTCGTTTCGGCCACAGCTCATGTAAGGAGTGACGTCTTGCCTCAACGATCACATTTACCATGGCAGATTCCTACCTCCAATATCAAAACCCGTGGTGATACCCGGCCTCTTCAATCACCGACATCCCACACCAAATGAACCTCCTTCTGCCATAGTTTTCCTTGAATCTTCCCAACACTTTCTATCTGGATTCCCACTGTTCACGCCTGCATTTCCTTTGGCCAACTCTTTCCTGCAAATCTCAAGCTTTCCACCTCCTTGCCACCGCCGATTCTAGTCACCTCTTTGCCAACAACGCCTCCTCTCAAAGCACCTTTCATTTCACCTCCTCCTATGACCACTACATTACCTCCATCCTCCTCCATCTGCTTTTCCATCATCAGCAATCATTCTCCTGCCTGCCCACTTCACCATCTCCTCAAGCCACCCTCTTGCACTGCCTATGCTTCCTCATAGCGCTTCTGCTCTATCTTCATCTCAGCAGCCTCATCAGCATCATCAGCGTCAACTTCATCGTTTTCATCAATCACCATCATCAATCATCGTCAATCAACATCAAACAACGCATGTGGGTTTTCCCTTGTGCCCACTCCTATCAGCAATCACTCAGCTTCTATCAATCAGGTCGACCCTCGGGATCTGCATGAGCCATTTTCCTCATTGGTAGTGACCTACGCCCACACCATGAAAATCTATTAGTGCATGTAGTTTCGTCCCTGCACACAGTAATTTCAGCAATCAGCAATGGTGATCATCAATCTGCAAGTTGGATCCTCACAATGTGGCTGTGTCTCTGTCCACTTCTGTGGTCTCCTACGCCCATGCCGACAACAGATTATTCCTTGGCGTGTCAGAAATCTCCTTCCCCTTGCTGCATCCTACTCCTCTATGGCCCCTGTTACTGACCGGCAGGCATCTGCCACCGGTCTTGAAGCACTTGGAAAGTGTGCCGTTGCTTTCCAGCCAACTTCAACAGTCAGCTACTCTCTAATTGCGGATGCGTTATCTTGTGCTGTTGCGGCCATTGAGTCAGATCCCGTCACATGAAAAGCCTCAGTCGGTACTGTAGTCCTTCCTCGTAGTATTGCAGTGCTCCTGCCTGATCCGGAGATAGTCTGTTGGGCAAGCTCCACATCAGATGCAACCCTCTAGGAGCAGGCCATGCATGAATAGTGCTATGCCATCAAAGGGTACGTCATTTACAAGAAGGTCGACCTTCCACCGGATTGCAAGGCAATAAGTGCCTGTTGGATGTACTAGTGCAAGCGCAAGCTGGATGACATCATTGACCTCTACAAGACTCACCTCATGGCTAAAGATTCTCCCAAGTGCCTAGCATGGACATTGATGTCACTATTACCCTTGTGGGAAAGAATTCCCCTGCCAAGACACAGCTGAGCCAGATTGATCAGCATGATTGTTTCAACATGATTGGGAGCTTTTTAAGTGGATGTAAAAAACCTGTTTTCCCATGGTCGAATAGATGAGGAGATATATCTGGTTCATCCACTTGGATTTGAAAATGGTGCCAGCCACATTTGGCACCTTCGCAAGGTCTTGTTTGGCTTCAAGCATTCTCTACGCTGTTCGAACCTTGAGATTTCCACCATTCTTCAGTACTGTGGCTATCATCGCAGTCCAGACCATCATTCTCTCTTGAGAGAATGATGGTACCTGGTGAGCAACCTGTTGGCACCAATCATCACCATTTATATGTACGTGGACCTCTTGATTGCCTCTTTAGATCCTCAGGTTGTCCAGGCTGTCGCAACATACCTCCACGTCATTGGGTATTTGATGTTCCTTGGTACCACCTATACCGACATAGGGTTTGCATTCAATTTATTGTCCTTGTTTTCCCAGTGTCCACATCACCTCCATCTCAAATCAGTATTGCTTGTCATCCGCTACATTGTGTGTAATCATCATCTGAACTTGTGCTTCCGTGCACAGCCCTCAGGTGTGGTTCACTGTACACAGACAGAGATTAAGACTAGGATCATGACGCAAAAAATTGGATCACGGTACATCTTCCTCATCGGCGGCACTGCTATCTATTGGAAGAGTAGGAGACAAGGTTGTGTTGTGCGTAGTTTGACTGAGACCAAGTACATTGCCTTGCATGCCGGTGCCTCTCAATTAATCTAGCAATAACTTCTAATGGAGTAGATATGCCAGCCCATCTATTGTATCATGGTTCGTTGGGACAATGGAGGCACACAATGCAGTTCTGAGTACAATAGCAAGAACTACATTTGCACAAAATGTATAAAAAATCGAGCATCACTTTGTGTGAAAATGCATACTGTGTGATGAGATGTGACTGATTGTGTTGACATGCGATAGCAACGTGCTCAATTTCTCACAAAAGCGCTTTGCAGTGGAAATCTCAAAGTTGCGGTGCATGTTGTTGGTCTGCAGTCCCTCCATGGTGATCCTGCTTGACTTCTTCTTGTATCTTCTTCATGTTCTCCTACTGTGGTTCATTTTCCTTCTTTTGTTTTTCCTTGTGGCCTCGTGGTTGCGTCCCTTCTGTGATCATGTCCTGTGGCGCATACAAGGTATGGATGACTGTTGTTGTTCCGGCAATCTCGGTGACCTCTTGACCTGATGCTACTTACTTTCAGGCACTCTACCATGGTT
>SZWC01021480.1:2467-28962 GCA_023375785.1 Penium margaritaceum | reverse complement strand
TTCAAACTTTCCCATTTGGAGTGCAAGGGCTTGTTGGAAAGTCCTCCTTTGAACGTCTCCATCCGGACCATTCCCACCTTTTTTTGTACTCTATAGCACACACACTACAACAACATGCTCTCATGTAAAAAAATTCCACATCTTGAGCAAAACAGAAAATCATGGCACTTTCACATTTTAGAAGTTATTTTTGAAAAAACACCACTGTTGCCTTCAGGATATCTTGGTGCATGATTTAGCTCCATTTGGACGGCCTTCATGTTGACATCATCATTATGGGTGATGATGTCATCACCCACGCTTGGACAAATTGTCGGCTGAAACATCATAGTTGCCAGCATTACATATTTTTGAGAAACTTTGTCCAATGTTTAATCTTAAAAACTTTGTTCGTCCCCTCCATAATGAGGTTTTTCCTCTCATTGTTTTTCCTCATGCATGAAATCAACGGCCATGGCAACAGGAGCAGCAGGAGCAGCCGTAGAAGTGAATGGAGTAATGCAAAAAACTGTGGAGCGCTCATGGCACCAGGCAATGACAAGGGAAAGAAGCCGGCAAACCCTTCAGCATCCTTAGTGTTAGGGACAATGAGCACACAATTGTATGCAGTTGATTACCTCTATCATGCACAAGACAAGTTCCGCCGACACCACAAAACGATGTGCCAAAAAGATCTGTCAAGGAAAGATACGCTTCGGGAGCTCTACAATGCAGGCGCCCTTAAGGGTTTCCCAGCAGGCAACAAACATAGCTGGTACATGTACACCAGCAGCCCTGCAGTCCACTTCTCGCATCTCACCAGAAAGGTGCCTCTGCTTGAGCTTGATAATGCTGAGGTAGCAAAGGGATTAGCTGTGGATCCGCACGCTAGCAAGATTCGTGCACTTGGACATTGGCTTCATCAGGTGTGCCTGTGATCACAGCCTATCAGACCAGTGGCACCACGTCATTAGGAAGCCTTGCAGTAGCCAGCAAGATTCTCCATTGGATGTGTCCCTCTTGATAGAGGTCTTCCCGTGCCATGTCCACCTCAACTGCAGCCTGAGGTCACCGTCCCCGCACAGCGGTTGCCGAAGAAATTTGAGTATCTCTCACCTTGCTATGACAGTGACGCAAGCTTCAACAACTGGGAGGTTCTGTTCAATATGTGGGCATATGCAGGGGGCTTCTGGCCCCACTACCACAGCCAGTACCAGACTGGCAATGATTGACAGGTCCATAACATAGCAAGAGTTATGTGGGGATTTCTCTACTTTGTACCACATGAGAAAGTTATTGACTTTGGCCGTTTCTTGGACTCGGCGAGGACTGGAACCAGAGCGGATCCGCGCAGAGGCTGCACATCGCCCCTGGCCTAGTTTGCTAAAAAGACCTATGCTAAAAGGGCGGGCCGCCTTTGTGACTTCCACTTCCTTCGTCAAGGAGCGTCAAAGCCTGTAGCTGACTACTAGAGGCACGCCATCTGTATCAACACCCGCCTCGGGAGTGGTGGTGAGATGCAGCCATGGACACTCGACACCATCACGATCAGGGAAAATCTGGAGTACTCTGAGCTCTTCTCCGGTTCTTACCATGTACCGCTCTCCTGGGTGTCACAGTCCTTTCACCTCTTCCCTTGAGCTCAATACTCCTTCCTTCAGCTGACATCGGCGAGGGAGGCGGGTCATGGACAATAGGAGATTCCGCTTGTTACGGCAGTGAGTGTGTCTCCTTGAACCTTCAACCCCGTTCCTCTACATTCCTACTTCAACCACTCCCTCCTCTCCCTCTCCTCTGCATTGCGGCGCTTAGTTCATTGCAACAACCATACATGGAAAGAAGGAGAGCTAATAGCAGAGGGAGGGGCAGAAGCAAACAGCATTTGCAAGCAATGACAGTGGAATTTCTTTCCATTGCTACAGTTCTAGGGGTGCCAATTGCTACACGGAGTGCAAGTATCCCCTTCACTGGTACAGAGTAAGGTGCAGCCTCCAGGCGGTGCAGGGGCAGCGGATGTACTCTAGCACTTCACAAGCATATCGTGTTGCAGCTGCGGTAGTAGGAAACGCACCTGCTTCCCCAGGTACCAATAGAGGCCAGGATCCATGGGACCGCATCATCCCATAGCTTTGTCACCTCTTTGAGCGTTGCACTGAGGGAGGTGCTAGTGTGTTATCACAGCCAAGTAGTCCATAGTGATGATGCTTGTGGAGGAGCTTTGTTAGAGTGTGATGCATTTTGCACCTGAAAGTACAACTCGGCTAGATAATTCTCAGATGTGTGCTGTCCTTCGTGGTTTGGATTCCTTTATTGTGCTCCCAGCATAGGTAGAGTGCTTTGTGGCACGTTGCACAGTGTCCATGACTGGTCGTGAGTCCGGTGGCACCTCGATCATTGACTGGGGTGCCACCCATCACATGACTTGTCATCACACTGACTTTGTTTTCCTCAGTCCGAAGAGACCCCTTGGGTCTCTTCAGCCTGTGTTTGTAAGACTCAATTATTTCTTGGCTGTCCAGGATGTATGCATTGTGCAATTTGTTGACCCGTCTGGCGCCTTGCACACTTCTCATGGGCTTAGCTGCTCTCAATTTGTGAATTCACCAAAATGGGTCTTTTTGTTGAGCACTCTACTGACTCTGTCACACTGACAACTTGTGAAGCACGTACAAAAGTCCTCTGTGCCTTGTGAAAAAATGTGTTTTTTGATGGATGACATGTACCATATTGATCACTGCATTTCCTCTACCTCCTCTCTTTCATCCCTTTCTACACGTGTGTTCATTACAGGTGTTGTCTCACATGACCACCAGTTTTTGCTACATCGCCAGCTTTGCCATGTTATCTTGGACAATGTGTCCACAATTTTCAACACAGACAGCCATCATTCTTGGTGTGGCTTTCTTTTAAAAGCCTCCTAAGACTGAGTCCCTTCTTTGCACTTAGGATAAGATGCATCGTTGTACTCATCGTGACTCCACCTCCCGGGCACTGCATGTGCTGGAGCTGGTCAGCTCGGAACTTCTCAATCATCTTTCACCGGAGCTAAGCTCAGATCGGGGTCAATACATCCTTTCCATGACTGATGAACTCACCCAGATGTGGTGGGTGTAGTGCCTCCAAAACAAGTGTGATGCCACCCTGGCGGTGCGCTTGTGGCTCGCTATGGCTGAGCATTGGTATTGTAACATGCTCTACACATTCCAGTCGGATCATGGTGTTGATTTTGTACATGAGATGAACGCATTCTTTACTGAGCATGGTGTCTTACACCAGCTCTCCGCTCCTGCTACGTCCTAGCATATCGGTGTATCCAAGCCCTGGAATTGCACCATGGAGGATGCAATTTGCACCATGTAGTCTGAGTTCAGTCTTCCTTATTCATTTTCTTTCAGGGGTTTCTCCTACTTCACTTGGGTTTGGAACCGCCTGCCACATGGTCCTCTAATGGATCATATCAATCAGTACAAGCTATGGTTCAGTCATCATGCCGAAAATTTCCCCGCATGCATCTGGGGCACCCCAGCCTGTGTCTGGTACATCCCAAACTAGCAGGATTCCAAGGTCTCACCACATGGCTGCATGCATGCCTTTCTTTGCATCTCTCAGAACTTGAAAGCATAGTGGNCTTTCAGGGGTTTCTCCTACTTCACTTGGGTTTGGAACCGCCTGCCACATGGTCCTCTAATGGATCATATCAATCAGTACAAGCTATGGTTCAGTCATCATGCCGAAAATTTCCCCGCATGCATCTGGGGCACCCCAGCCTGTGTCTGGTACATCCCAAACTAGCAGGATTCCAAGGTCTCACCACATGGCTGCATGCATGCCTTTCTTTGCATCTCTCAGAACTTGAAAGCATAGTGGCCCGGCTGTCAATGCATTCTAATGTCTCCACAAACTCTCTTCTTTGAGGCTTTCATGTATCGATATCCGTCCAACGTTCTTTTGTAGGCCATCAACCACATTCTCAATTGTGTGGCTTCCCAAAGGAGGGGTGAGTCTAGGCCTGTGGATGGGTCCGTCCGGGCCTCCTCACCTGTGGTCTGATCTCAGTATGATGACGGCCCGACCATCATGCCTGTGGGTCCGGCAGCCTAGTCAGTTTCCGCTGTTCATGGGCATGCGTGTATCCCCACTGGCACAAGTGGTCTTATGCCTGTGTTAGTCCTCACAGGCATACTTGGTCCGATGCATGTGTTGGTTCCTCAGTCAATGTCTCCTACCTCATCTGCATGGGAATCTCTAGGCCTTTCCATGAGCCCCTTGCGGTTGCACCCTCCCCGAATACATACGAGTCCCTATCCATTGCGGTTGTATCCCCACTATCTGCTCCATAGCCCGAGATGAGCACCTCAGCCTGGGGATTCTCCCACGAGCCCCGTGGTTTCAACCACAGGCCGATAGAGCTAAGCAAGCAGCTGACTTGGAGCTCATACACCCTGCTCGCACTGTTGCGAGTGGCAAGCCTGGCCTGAAGGCCCTTGGCATAATGTCCAAGCAGACTTTTTTGAGATACACCCAACGTGCCCTATTGGCCATGAGCTGGTCTCTCCTGAGTTCTCAGTCGCTTACAACATCGCAGCCAAACTTGTCAATCTCAGGTCTACACTGAACGTGTGTGTTCTGGCTACCTGGAGCTCCCCCTTGACGGCTTTGGATCCAGGCACTTTGAATGAGGTACTGATGGTGGAAGAGGCAATACTATAGCATGTTGCATGTGGGAATGAGCTCAGAGCCATCCTAGAGCATGGTGTGTACAAGCTTGTCAACCATCTGCCTGGACAGAAGGCCGTATAGGAAAAGTGTATCTTCTACAAGAAGGTAAGGCCTGATGGTGCACTAGATCGCTACAAGGCCCGCTTGATGACCAAGGGGTTCTCAAAGGTTGATGGTGTTCATTTCACCAAAACCTTTGACATTATTTCTGTTTGTATGAGCGCGGCTCGTTCTCTATTTGGCATCATTGGTGAGCATGATTGAGGGCTCCAGCTGATGGATGTGAACAATGTATCCCTCCATATTACTCCAAAGGAGGATATTTACATGGTCTAACCACATAGGTTGGAGGTCGGTGACAATGTCAAGTGCTTGTGGAAGGTCTTGTACGGCTTCAAGCAGTCATCCTGACATTGGAATCAAGATATCATTTACACACTGACTTGTGTCACATACGTGCAGATTGATGCAGACTTCATTCTTCTTCCTTTGAAAGAAAGTTGTGCATTTCATTACCATCCTGGTCTATGTTGACAAAATCCTAATTGTGCCTCCTTCAATAGAGGCCGTGCAGGCGGCCAAGCCTGTTGTGATTTGTGACGTTCTTGTACAGTCTACTGTGACCACTTGGCCGTGTCCATACTCGTGCAGATCCTTGAGGTGGGCCCAGGTGACACCGGTGCGACGACTGGCGGCGGACAACCAGCTTGGAGCTGGCCGACTACCGTTCCAGAGCCCCGGACACTGCCGGGAATTCCTGCTGTTTTTTTTGCAGCTTGCAGGAGTTTTTCAGCGGACTGGCCATGAGCTCGATTTGCATGTTTTTGCATTGCGTGTCCACCGTCTGATGATGGATGCATGCATGTGACCAGTCGTAGCATCTTTCTTGCGATCTTGCACGTCTAGGTTCAGACGGCATAGCATTCTGACATGTGTGCGCAGAGTTATGGCCAAAACAGTGGTTTTGGGCTGGTTTTAGGACAGCTCTTGGAACGCTGCGTGTGACACCCGTAGTGCGCCGCGGCAGGTATTTATGCCATGGACCTGTCATTTGTTGTTTCTCTCTGCAAATGCTATTGAAGCATTCAGACACTTTGCCTTGTGTCCCCTAGCCAAACTCTTGCCGTCGCTTGCATGACTTGTGACTGTCGTCACCGTCTGAGCAAGCACTGACACTTGGTTAGCGGGAGTGTTGCTAGGAAGCTTCCTTGCATCAAGTCATGGTATCAGAGCAGTGAGAAAGTTCTCACTGAGCTGCACAGCAGAGACACAGCAAAGCAGAAGTAGTGAGAGTCACCGCTGCAGCAGCGGCAGCCGCGGCGGCAGCAGCAGAGCAACAGCAGCAAAGCGGCAGCAGCTGCAGCAACAGCAGCGTAACAGCGGCAGCAACAACAGCGCGTGGCAGCGGCAGCGTGCAGCAGCCACAGCGCGTAGCAGCAGCAGCGGCATCGCGCAACCGCTGCTGCCATTGCTGCGCACACAGCCATGCAGCTGCTGCTGCAGCTGACGGCACAACTGCAGCAGCAACTGAGCGCAAGCTACTACGCAGCTTCCGCGTAGCAGCCGCGGAGCGACTACACGCTCGCGTAGAATTGCGAGAGAATACAAGAAAACAAAAAAAAAACAAAAAAGGGGGGTCGAGCTGATGTCAGCATTTTTGCTTGCTGACATCATCAGGTCGTGCTGACATCAGCAACCACCTACTGATGTCAGCACCATACTTAGCCAATTTTTTGGCCGGACAGTCAAAAGTTGACAGCGTCTCAACTCGTCGAGAAACGTTGACGCTTTCTAAATCCAACAAACCTGACCTGTCGACCCATACTGAGAGGCGACATGAACTCGTCTGACAACAAGGGGGAGGGGACAGGTGATCCCTCCTCCTCTTCTTCTGGGGTCCTCAGCCCACGCTCGTAGGCCATTGAGGACCTGCGGAGCCAGCAGGATGAGATGCGTCGCCTTAGCGGGAGCAGACTGATGCCATGCACACGCTGACTGAGCTTGTGCGTGCCCAGTCCACGGTCCCACGGCAGGTTTCCGAGGGAGCTGCCGGCGTCGCGGTCTTTACACAGCAGTCGGCTCAGGCACCCGTGACAGGAGCTAGACCTGACCCACCACCTCCTGACCTCCTCGATGATGATCCATTCATGCCAGGCATGACAGGCAACTCCCCGGATCATGAGAATCGAGTTCTTCAGGAGCACCTCCGTCAGCTACAGACGGGCACCAGATCTCCTCGGTCTCCTCCAATACGATCATCACCCGACTATCTCGGTGACTATCCCTTTCCAGGAGTCTTCCCCATCCCTCGTCCCCCTCAGCCTTCGGTTTCTCTCTCCACGGAGCGGCAACCTAAGGACTTTGAGACACCACCTCCACGGTACGTCAGTGAGGACGGCTTCAACTGCTGGGAGATCCTCTTTCACGTTTGGGCTACGTCAGAGGGAGTATGGCCCTACTACCACAGCCCGTATTAGCCTACAGACCCAGCACAGGTGCTGACAGCAACCAGGGCAATGCGCGGACTCTCATATGCCATGCTACGCGAGATCGTTGTTGATTTCCGCCCCTTCCTTGGCAAGGCCGGCACAGGCACAGGCGCCGATCCCCGCGGAGGTTGGGATCTGGCCTTATCCCTGCTGGCCGCAGAGACGCACGTCACTCGTGCAGCACACATTCGTGCCTTCCACTCTCTACGTCAGGGGCCTGTCGAGCCTGTAGCCGATTACTGGCGACGTGCCATGCGCATCTACACGCGCCTTAGGACCTCAGGAGGCACACAGCTCTCGGCGCTTCGTATGATGATGCTCGGAGTTCGCCTTGAGTACACTGACATCTTCACCCGGTACAGCGACGCTGTCCTTGAGCCCTTTTCAGCCACTCAGCAGCTTCTCCCTTGGGCGCATCAGCTCTTCCTCCAGGTGACTTCAGCCCGTGAGGTAGCCGTGGCCCATCAGGAGACTTCTCTTGCTGCAGCAATCCTCACATCACTACCATCTTCTCTTCTGCAGTCTCCTTCTTCATCCTCCACCATGTCCTCATCTTTCCCCTCCTCTTCGGCCCCGCCCACACCCAATCAGGGTGTTGTAGCAACAGCTCAGGGGAAGAAGAAGGGGAAGCGTGGATCAGGTCAGCAGCAGTCACAGCAACAGTCATCATCTTGTGGTAATTGTGGACGTTCTGCTCACTGTTACAACTGTGGAGGCACCCATCGCTACACCGAGTGCTAGCAGTCGCTCGACTGGACGCGGCTTACTCGTGGGCTCCAGGCTACACACGCCCTCCGTTCCACGTCCATCACGTCAACCTCGCCTTCCTCCGGACGCGCAGCGGCCATGACTGTAGCTATTCCTGCTCCCTCACTAGCGAGCAGCAGTGATTCGGACCCACGCGACTGCACCATCGCTGAGCTCCGACACATTCTGGCGCTCCGCTTTCAGGGAGGTGCGAGTGTTTTTTCATCGTCGGGTGGTCCACAGACTGTCTGTCCGTCCGTTCCTGTGGGTCGTGACGGCGCGTGTGGGGGAGCACAGTCAGCATGTGATGATGATGGGCCTGACTACACCGATTGGGTTCATGAGTCTCATCTTTGTGCCCTGCGTCGTTCCTCCCCACCGCCGGCTCAGCATCCCTCTGATGCCGAGTGTTCCATTGCCCGTTGTACAGTGACGTCCACCAGTTGTGACCCCGGTGGCACTTCGATCATCGATTCTGGTGCCACTCATTACATGACGTGTCGTCGTAGTGATTTTGTTGTTCTCGGTCGTGTCACGTCTGTCCGTTCCGTCCGTACAGGCTCTGGTCAGTCCTTGCCAGTCCATGGTGTTGGGGTTGCATGTTTTGATGTTCTGTCTGGCCCCTTGTACCTTTCCGACGTGTTGTTTGTGCCTGATCTTGACCTCAGCCTGCTTTCTGTGCGTGCGTGCACACTGATGGGTCTCTCTGTGGAGCATACCGCAGACTCAGCGACTGTGACTACTACTTACACTCGTAGTGTTGTCCTTTGTACCTCAGTTATAGATGATCTGTATCACGTCTCTCGGACCTCCTCCCCTTGCTCTCCTTCCGCCTCCTGTTGGGTCTTTGTCACTGGTGTTTTGTCTCCAAAAAACCAGCGGTTGCTTCATCGCCGTCTGTGTCACGTGGGCTCGGATACCGTGTCGATGCTCATTTGGACACAGCCAGCTCTCGGTCTTGACGCGGCTTCTTTCGAGAAGCCACCCAAGACCGACCGTCTCTTTTGCGCTCAGGGGAAGATGCACCGATGCACCTACCCTGACTCTCGTTCCTGAGCGCTTCGGCCTCTCGAGCTAGTTCACTCAAACCTTCTCGGTCCTCTTTCGGTCGAGTCCCTATCTGATCGAGGCCGGTATGTACTGACTCTGACTGACAACTTTACCCGGATGCGGTGGGTCTACAGCCTGCGTCAGAAGAGCGACGCTGCCCTTGCAGTTCGACTCTGGCTAGTGATGGCTGAGCGTCAGTCACGTCACACGCTACATATTTTCTGCTCGGATCGCGGCGGTGAGTTCCCTGGCGAGATGGACGGGTTCTTTGCTGAGCACGGGATTTTTCACCAAGTCTCCGCTCCTGCTATCCCTTAGTAGAACGGTGTTTCCGAGCGCTGGAACTGCACCATGGAGGATGCAGTCCACGCTATGCGGTCTGAGTGCGGTCTCCCTGAGTCCTTTGTCTTTGAGGGTTTCTCCTACATAACCTCGGTCTGGAATCGCCTCCCGCACGGTCCGCTTCCGGACCATATTACACCATATGAGCTCTGGTTTGGCCACCGTACGAACCTTCGTCTTGCTCGCGTCTGGGGATCCCTGGCCTCCGTGTTGTACACCGAGGACCAGAAGGGGTCCAAGGTCTCACCTCGGGGTCGCTTGTGTGCCTTTGTAGGTATTTCCTCACGGTCGGAGGCCTGGCGCTTCTGGGACCCTACTCGTCATCGCGTCATTGAGTCATGCGACGCGCTCTTTTTTTAGTCTCTCACCTACTGTGACCTGACTTTGATCACTGCACTCTCCGCCACACATGTTCCTACATGTGAGGGTTCTTGGCAGATGGGGGAGACTTCTACGCCAGCGCGCATCTCTCACCAGGATGATGTGTCCGTTCGAGCCCCCGTCACCTCTTGGTCTCCGGCCGTTGATGACCCGGCGATCATCGTCGTCGGTCCAGAGACCTTGCCTGTACAGCCTGTTTCAAGTCCCATTGGTGCCTCTGCTTCTGTTCCCGCGCCTACTTCTGCGCTAGTACCTGCGTCTGCTGGCAATCCTATTTCTGTGTCTGGTCCCGCCTCGCCTAGTACCGTATCTGCTGGTGGCACTCCTGCCTCGTGTCAGGTCCAGTCTTGCCTGCTCCTGCTATCACACCTAGCTCCGTGTCCCCCACACACGCATCTCCTCGCACGGCATCACCAGCCTTGCCTCAGTTCCCACCAGCTGTGGTCATGCCTGTCCCTGAGCCTGAGGTGCGCCCCTCGAGCTTCGGTTACTCCCGTGAGCCCGGTGGCTGTCTTCGACCACTGGATTCCGGAGCTCAGCGAGCTTTGGGCCCCGCACCCAGGCGCCCCTCTTGCAGCATCGCGAGTGGTGATCCCGGCACAAAGGCCCTAGGCCTGAGTGTCCGCACTGAGCTCACAGAGGTACATCCAGTGTGCCCCGTAGGGCACGATCTCGTCACTCGCGAGTTCCATATCGCGTGGGATTGAATAGCTGATCTTGTGGTCGTCAGGCCTAGCACCGAGGCCTGCGCCCTTGCCACGCAGAGCTCTCCCTCTATGACGCCCAACCCGTGCACCCTGAGGGAAGCTCTCTCATCACAGGATGCTAACGCTTGGCGCGCTGCGTGTGAGGATGAGCTTCGCGCTATTCGAGAGCATAGAGTCTACGAGCTTGTCGACCTTCCGCCTGGGAGGAAGGCTATTCAGGTCAAGTGGGTGTTTCACACGAAAGTGAAGCCTGATGGCTCACTGGAACGCTACAAGGCCCGCTTGGTCGTCAAGGGGTACTCTCAGATTGAGGGCATCGATTACAGTGACACTTTTGCCCCTGTTGGCCGCATGACCTCAGCTCAAGCTCTGTTTGGTGTAGTGGCTCAGTATGGCTGGGAACTGCACCAGATGGACGTGAACAATGCGTTCCTCCATGGCTCTCTGCATGAGGAGATCTATGTGGCTCAGCCACCAGGCTTTGAGGACGGTGACAAGGTTTGGCGCTTGCGCAAGTCCTTGTACGGCCTCAAGCAGTCTCGGTGGTGTTAGAACCGGGAGATCACCGGCACTTTGACTCGTGCGGGATATATGCAGAGCGAGACAAATCCCTCTCTCTTCATCCTACCAACACCCGAGCGGTTCATCGCCATCTTGGTCTATGTCGATGACCTTCTGATCGCGTCTCCATCCCTAGAGGCCATGAAGGAGGCCAAGGCTGTCCTTCAGACTGCCTACAGGATGAAGGACCTCGGTCCTGCATCGGTGTTTCTTGGTATGGAGATCGTGCAAGATCGCAGGCGTCGGACACTGTTGCTGCATCAGGCCCGATACGCACGAGTCATGGGGGAGCGCTTCAGCGACCTCCTTGGTGCAGTGCCCACCGCTTCCACACCTCTTACACCTGATGGGCAGGATGCCCTAAAGGTGCATGATCCCATACAGGTGGGGGAGACAGTGGACGTGACCTTGTACCTTCGTCTCATCGGATCTCTGATGTACCTGGCCACTACCACACGTCCTGACATTGCTTTCGCTGTCTACCTCCTTGCTCAGTTCTTGTAGGCTCCACGTGGCAGAGCCCTTCACGCGGCTGTGCGAGTGGTGCGGTACATGGTCTCCACGCCGTACTTCGGACTCTGCTTTCGTCGGCAGTGTTCGATGGTCCTTGACGGCTACACTAACAGCGACTGGGCTTGGAGCCCAGATGGACGCAGCCGTACTGGTTGTGCGTTCTTGCTCGGCGGTCCCGCTCTGTCTTGGCGTAGCGGGAAGCAGAACCGCATCGCACGTAGCTCGTCGTAGGCAGAGTACGTTGCTTTGGGCGCAGGGGCTGCTGAGGCGGTATGGCTGCAGCGTGTGTTTCTTGAGCCTGGTCAGTCAGTACCCGCCATTGTGCTTCGTTGCGACAACCAGAGTGCTTTCGCCATTGCGGAGAACTCCGGTGTCTTTCACGCTTGCACAAAGCACATTGCGGTTGAGCATCACTTTGTGCGTGATCTGGTGGAACGACACGTGATTTCCGTCATGTGGGTTGGCACTGACATGCAGCGTGCTGATTTCTTGACGAAGGCACTAGCTCGCGGAAAGTTCCTGGTGGCCATTCGTTCTTTTGGGCTTCGCCCCATGCCTGAGAGTGGTTGAGTGTGGGATGTGGTTCTGTGTCCCATCTGTTTTACACACACTATTGTACCTGTCCCAGTGTTGCACGTGTATGGAAATGCGTACCATCGGGTCATGGGGGAGTGTTGTGATTTGTGACGTTCTTGTACAGTCTACTGTGACCACTCGGTCGTGTCCATACTCGTGCAGATCCTTGAGGCGGGCCCAGGTGACACCGGTGCGACGACTGGCGGCGGACTACCAGCTTGGAGCTGGCCGACTACCGTTCCAGAGCTCCGGACACTACGGGGACTTCCTGCTATTTTTTCTGCAGCTTGCAGGAGTTTTTCGGTGGACTGGCCATGAGCCCGATTTGCATGTTTTTGCATTGCGTGTCCACCGTCTGATGATGGATGCACGCACGTGACCAGTTGTAGCGTCCGTCTTTTGAACCTGCACGTCTAGGTTTAGATGGCGTAGCATTCTGACATGTGTGCGCAGAGTAATGGCCAAAACAGTGGTTTTGGGCCGGTTTTAGGACAGCTCTTGGACCGCCGCGTGCGACACCCGCTGTGCGCCGCGGCTGGTATTTATTCCATGGACCTGTCATTTGTCATTTCTCTTTGCAAATGCTATTGAAGCATGCAGACACTTTGCCTTGTGTCCCCTAGCCAAACTCTTGCCGTTGCGTGCACGACTTGTGAATGTCGTCACCGTCTGAGCAGGCACTGACGCCTAGTCAGCGGGAGTGTTGCTAGGAAGCTTCCTTGCATCTTCTCAAAGCCATCCTTCATGATGCCAACAGGATGAAGGAACTCAGTCCTTCAACTATGTTCCTTGGGATGGAGATTGTGCATGACCACAGACAGCAGACACTCTAGCTTCACCAGACATGCTACATTTGCATTAAGGGGGTTCATTATTTTCACCTCCTGAGTATAACCCCCACAGCGTCTATGCCCAACACACCATATGGACAGGATGCCCTGAAGCTGGATGATCCAGCACAGTTTGGGGAGATGGTGGATGTGAATAAGTAATTGTGCCTCATTGGCTCCCTCAAGTGATTTCCACTATCTGGTTCTACATAGACATCCAGCAGGCTAGCTTCTTGACCAAGGCATTCGTGCGTAGAAAGTTCATGGTCACCATTTAGTATGGCAGCCTCTATCCCTTAATAGAGTTTTGTAACAAGAGTGGGCTATGTGCATGTATACATTTGAGCATCCTCTTGTGCACTCTTGTTAGTTCTTCATGCGTGTGCAAATGAGGAACATTGGGTCATGCGGGAGTGTTGTGATGTGAGCGACCTTTTTCTGTTTTTACACCTTACTACGACCACTTAGTCGTGTCCATGCTCGTGTAGATCCCTGATGTAGAACCAGCTGGCATCGGGGCATTGTCCTGTGGTGGTCCGCTTACCAGCAGCTGCAAGATAGCTGTCTTGGTGACCCTGAGGCTTGCTGAGTTCTTCTGCATTCTTTCTACAGCCTCAAGAATTGGGTAGGTGAAATGGCCTTGGATCCAATTTGCACACTCTGCTTTGTGTGTCTATTGCTCGATGCCAAATCATGCATGTGTGCATTCATGGTATTTGACTTGAGGCTCTACATCTGTTGGATCGGGCAGGCCAAACATAGGAGAAATAGATCCTACTATGTTGGTGTATGGACATTTATCTTTTTGATTGTCACATACTGCCATGTAGTGAGAGATTCTCAGTTTGTCCCGATGATCATGCACCACCTAAATTGCTCTTTCTGTGAAGTGAGAGCTTTTCATTTTAGCCCGATGATGCTCCAGCACATACATTGCTTCTTCTGTGATACGTATGGTGCATTCTAGTCACCCAGTTCACGCATGCATGGCTGGTAGAGTTTCCTTAGCGGTCAAAACCCGGCCACTTGGTGGTTTGTGCGAGTGCCCCGGAAGAGCTCATGGTTGAAAAACACATTTTGTCTCTGATGGGTTGTGCATTGTCTCTGTGGTTGAGACCCGGATGCACAATGGTATATTCTGGTACCCGGAAGACCCGGTACTGATTGATCGATCCATTATTGAATTTTGGTCTGTTGTGTGTAACCTGTTTATGGCTGAGATCCGGATGCCCGGTGACATATTCGGGCTTGTCGGATTGCCTAACTTGCTTAGCTTTGGCTTACCGGTGGTGCTAGAATACCACTCTACAGTCTAGACGTATTTTGGGCTCATTGCATACTTTCTTAGCAGTCGAGACCCAGGCACTCCGTGGGTTGTTCTGGTGCTCCAGGAGACCTGTCTCGCCTGGTTTCACTATTAGTGGTCTACATATTCCCTTTCCATCCATTTTGGTGTAGTGGGGATGATGGGGCCTGGCGGGCTAGCCGCCAGTCCCCAATACACAAGCCTACTGCAAGGCTATTTGTACTCTCTCTTTGTTTAAAATGTGTTCCAGACATGGCCAGATTTTGATGTCACTTTCTGCCCTTCACACCCAAGGCTCATGGAAGATTTGCATGGGCTTGCTTTTCATAATTATCTCTATCTTTGTATCGGACCAAAAGGGGGTGTGTGAGCTTTGGTGCTGCAAAAACCAGTCTGAGATGTTGTTAGGGAGCGGCACATGCTGCCACACAGGTAGTAGCGTGCTGGAGCAACCAAAACTACAACAGAGGTGAGGATATATGGCTCTCTGATGCATAAACCGTTGCATTGTTGGCAGTAAAAGCAGCACCAGCATTGGAGGCAACAGCTTCAAACACTGGAAAAAGACCAAAAAATGGAAAGCTATAGGTAATTCCCTACATCCGGCTTCGGGTGGCTGGCAAGAGGTAAGTAGCACCTACAACAACAAGCAGCAGCACTGGTTGGAAACAGCAACCAAAGCAGTGGTGCCAGTGGGTATAGGTGCTGGCTGAGGGAGTGGCACCAATAGTAGCTATGAGCAGCAACATCAGTAGCAGCATCAATAAGCAGAGCGACCTCGGCGAGCAATAGTAGCTGGAATGACAATGGCAACGGCGGTGAGCTGCGGCAGGTTCAGCAGCAGTAGTAGCACGATGAAGCAATAGTAGTGCACAGAAGCAAGACCAGCGTGCTATGACATCTGCAGCAGCATAGCAGCAGCAGCAGCAGCAGCAGCAGCAGCTGTAGCAGCCCGGCAGCAGCACCTATACCATGACCACCACCACCGATAGCAGGCGGTTGTATGGAAGGCGGTGCATAAAGGTAAGAGCAATAGCGCAACAGGAGCAGCATGCAGCAGCAGCTCTAGAAGTAGCAGCCAAAGCCGCAGCAGCAGTAGCAATAGTAGCAGCATGGCATGGAAGCAGACACAGAAATACCAACCACAACACCCATAGTACCAGAAGCAATGGGTTTTGCTTGGCCTCTGCACAACATCGCAGAAGCCGCACTGCCAGCCCAAGGCCAACGATCATTGGTGAGCGTGTTGGCAATCGCACCTGCAACAATCATGGGTTTGACCACCGGAAAGGAGCTGGCTGACGAGGGAGAATAGGAGAACAGATATGATTGCTGCATCCAATAGAAGGGGGCAATAGAGTAACTACCGGGTGAGGGGCCCTCTAACAAATCAAGAGGTAATTTGGTGAGCAAGAAAAGAAGAGGAGACTTTTGCACCTAAAAGAGAAAGATAGTCAAGAAGCTCCCGAGTGAGGGGCCCTTTGACGAATCACCAGGAAATTTGGTGAGGAAAAAGAAATTGAAACACAACTGGGCTTTTCGTGGCTTTTCAGGAATGTGAATGCAACTACGCAGCTGTTTTTACCTTCTGTCTTTTCCTGTTCGAAATGTGTCGATGGGCATAACAGATGGCATTGATGCCAGTAGTGCCCGCCTTGGCATCAACCACGGGCTAGCATCCGCCTTGGCTTCGACCATGTTATCCTTTGCGTCCTCCACAGCATCCAGACCTCCATTCTCTATGGTGAACTACAGGGTATGAATTGGATGGTGCAGGGCCTTAGTGATCGAGTTATCACAGGTCGTGCTCTCATTACATCTCCACTCTTGACCACTCCCTCCACCATATCATAGGCCTCTACTGACGACTCTTATCATCCATCATCGGACTTTCCATCGCAGGCCGCCACTATCACTTCCATCATACATTCCTCTGGTGATATGGATCATACACAAGACTGGTCTACTTCTACCGGTTGCTCTAGTTGAGCTTGTGCTTGACAACATCGTTGGCGCATGACACGACAGGCACGCATTATCTAAGGCACGTTCACGACCTTACCAAAGTTTTCAATCTTGGAGGTTGAGGGTGAGTGTGTGTGTGCCCATTGACTAGGACCACAAAGGGATGTGTGACTTTGCATCCATCTCTACTAGTAGCATCGTTTGCCACGGCAATGGGGAGGGACAGTGCATAGGATGTTGGAGGAACTGTAGTAGAGGAGGTGCTGAGGCAATTGCTCCATCAATAGCTACACAACCGTAAGATGCAATACCAGCTGCCCGAGTGGTTTCACGTTCTCTGACCTATGTATTCCCAGTTCGTGCCTTTTGGCGCGACTGGGATGACGAGGCCTGGTGGGCTGGACACCAGTCCCGAGTACATGAAATCTCAGTAGGGCTCATTTTACTTTCTCCTTGTTCACTTATCTACTTGTTCCACACTTAACCAAATCCTGGCACTGCCATTCTCTCGCTCACCACCAGAGCTGGTGTGTTGTCTAGCATGGGCCTACATTCCCTAGAGCAATATCAGCATATTTTGCTGAGTGTACGCTCTCCTTGTTCTTAATGCGGTCCAGACTTAGCCAGATTTGGCCTTCAATGTTCACCCAAAACTCATGGTATTTTTTCTTTGCGTGCCTTCCCTAATTGATTCAAACATTGGTCAGCCAACTCGGTTTTGGGCCGGATTTCAGGAGAAGATGACCCTACCACGGGAGTCACCCGTTGTGCGCCTCAATGGGAATTTATGCTTTGAGCTCGTGAGTTATCAAACTCTCAACACATTCACACTATTGAAGCTTATGAGAATGTACGCATCTCCCTTGGTCAAACTCTTGTTGGTCTTGCACCTACCTTACATACTAGTGTATTAGCTCATTTCAGTGTGCTTCCATATCGACCATTCTACAGCTAAGAAGCTTCTAGGCATCATCTCAACACCTACAACAGAAGATCTAGTGAGTCATTGCTTTCGCTAGTATTATGGGAGGATCCACTATGCCCACCTCAGCAAAATCTACAACTAGTACGGTAGCATCACCAATGGCAAAGGCAGTGGCAATAGTAGTGGTGACCATAGCAACAGTTGTAACAGCAACAACAACACCTACGGCTGCCACCTACAAGATCGATGACAAGGCCGACGAGTCATGCATGGCCTGTCAACTGGCCAATGGGGCCAAAAAGGCAAGCTACGAGGTTGTTGGTTTGTGTGGCTTCCACCCGAAACTAAAGACGCCAATGGATTACCCATATACCCACGTTTGTGGTATATGGTAGAGGAGGGTGTGACGACACGACGGGCTTCCGCAGTGTCCCGAGACTTCTCTAGCATCCATGATAGCACCGGCGAGATACGGTGGATGCATTCGAGCAGCCCTATTGGCTTGTCGAGAAGAGTTTTCTCGGTGGGTTGAGACCCGCGCTCCCGGTGGACTATACTGGTGCGACCAGGAGACCTGATGGCTGTAGTAGTGCTTCCGATGTTCGTAAAGCCGTTTGTGATGTCTAGATGCTGGTTTTGAGTATATCTAGCATTGTTTGTATTTTCTCGGTGGTCGAGACCCTGGCACTTGGCGAGATCTTCCGGTGCCTCGAGGAGACCACCTTTGTTTCTCTTGTGGTGTATGCAGTGCATTCTCCTTGCTGACTCGTTTGGGTTCAGTGGGGGTGACGGGGACCAGTGCGGCTAGCTATCAGCATCCCTACATAAGCCCGCTAGGGGCTCATTTGTATCCTCTCCATGTTCTTTCATGTTATGCGTTCTTGAAATAGCCAAGTTTTTTCCATTTTGCATTGCACTCACACACACAGCCCATGCTCATGTTTGCATGGGCCTGCATGCCCTAATTATTTTCCATCTTTGTATCAGAGCACAGGGGGCCATGTGAGCAGCACAAGTAACAGAAGTAGCAGTAGTGGGCGGAATGCAGAGAGAACACACCACGTGGCACCACGCCGGTAGCGGCGTGAGGGATAGGGAAGTGACTACACATGAACTCCACAGGGGCGGTGAGCCGCGCACAGCAACATTAGCGACATCGGCAGAAACAGTAGTAACAGCAGCAGACATAGCAGCCGCGGCAGCTGCGATGCCACGCAGTAGGAGCAGCGGTGGTAGAGCAATCACTCACAGCAACAGTAGCAGCAGTAGCAGTAGCAGCAGCAGCTGCGAGCTCTAGCATTCGCAGTAGCTGCACAATTGGCAGCAGCAATAGTAGTAGTGGCAGCCATTGTGTAGCGCAACAACAATAGGAACAGTAGTTGTAGCAGTGCATTAGCTGTTGCAGCACTGGCGACAGCAGTAGCAGCACATAGCAGCAGCAGCAACAGCCACTATAGCAGCAGTGGCAGCAGGAGCGACATGCAACAGTGACAGTAGTAGCAATAGTAGCGTGCAGTAGCAACAGCATCAGTGGCGATAGCAGCAAGTAGCAGTGGCGGTATTAGAAATCATAAAAAAAAATTGCTACGTAGAGTAGTAGTAGTAGCAGTAGGCTCAAAAGCAGTAGCAGCAGCAGCGGCGACATCAGCAAGTAGTAGCAACAGCAGCTGTTGTGCACAGTAGCAACAGCAACAACCGTAGCAGGTGTACCCGCCGCTGCAGTTGCTGTTGCAGGAGGGCCTCGCAACCCTCCTCCGAGGGTTCCCCTCGGTGGAGCCCCCTCAAGCCCAAACAAAGGGGCCCCCTCAGAGGGAGCCTATAGACCCTTCGAGCCCCCCCTTCTCGAGGGGGGCTTCGGAGGACCCCGTCAAGCCCCCTTTTGGGGGCCCCTCGGAGGGGCCCGTCGGCCCCGTCGGTGCCGTCGGCCCCGTCGGCCCCGTCGGCCGATGGACGGAGAGAGGGGCGGACCACCCCCCTCTGCCCCTCCTCACTTTCTCACTCGCTCACTCTCTCACTTTTTTCAAGCAAGCAAGCAAGGAGTGAGGGGGAGGTAGCCTGAAATCGTCCCCTTTTTTTTTGTCCCCCCCTCCCGGTCCTGACCTGCCCCCTTTTAGGGGGCAATCCCGAAACAGGTGACGGGTAAACCTGGGGTCAGCAGAGAAAAAAGAAAGGGGGGCAAAGGAAAAAAAACGAGGACGCAGAAGGCAATTTCGGTCACAGAGGAAGAAAACATTTGTACAGGTCCATAGAATAGCCCGACATCTCACTGACACCCGCAGTAGCACCAGCAACAACAGCTTTTGTAGCAGCAGCAGTAGTGGCGGTGTAATGGCGATGACTGCTTAGTGTAGAGTAGTTGCAGCATTGCTTCCAATTTTGCCTTCCTAGCAGACGGCGACTTCCGTTTTGAGACATGTCGTGGAACTACGTCTCTCTGGGGTCCGTGGATTTGTCCCCACACTTAAATGGGTATAATCGACAACGTATTCGGATTTGTCCATCTCTATGGGCTTGGTTGTCTACCGCTTGGAGCACCAGCCGCACCTACAGTCTTGTGCCCCCAAATTGCCTGAGGGTCGGGTGGCGGCTTCCCTTGTGGAACGCCGCTCCCCTTCTCTTTGCCTCTTTCCTTCGCTACGCCATCTCTCTTTGCTCCAGCGGCATCAACGGCTCTGGATAGTGTCAGATGCCTTGCGACGCCTCGTCGAAGCCCTTCCTATGGCGCAATAAGCCTCGTCGGCCCAAAAGGAGGTCGGCGTTTGCCCTCACAGCTTCGCACCTACTACTTTGCGGGCCCGGATCTGTCGGCTCCTGAACCCGAGGGCCAACGAGTGTGCTCTGATACCATGAGAAGCTCTCAAGCTTTCAAATGCAACTCGAATCACTAAATTTGGTTATCGTTTGAGCTCCCTAGCCCTGAAACACCATGGCCGCAATTTTGCGCAAAAAAAGTCGAAGTGTCTAGGAGCAACAAGGAAGAGAGGGGAGTTGCGAGGCTCAACTTTCGAGCCTCGCTTGGCGTGGCCAGGGAGCGAGCGAGCAAGGCTTGCCGACCTTCTTGCTTGCTCGCTGCCACATCCGAGGGCAAAATCGCCCATTGTGTCCTTCCCCTTTTCGGTTTTTCCCGTTTACCCCTTTCTAGTCTAAACAAGTGACCAGACATGTTCACAAGTAAACCCGGTCCATGTATAGGGGGCATGACACACAAGCACAGTGGATAACTTCAAGCAAAGCAAGTTCAGTCCACTGTGGAGGAGAACTCGGGTCTTCGATGCCGATGTGAGAGGGTTGAGGCGGCCGATGAGGGTGGAGGGCATGGGACCATGCCGAGAGGAGTCACACAGCATGAGAGTGATGTCACTATGCACTCCCGCAAGTGCGTGTAGTCTCAGCGTGGGTCTCCACTGGTCTCGGGGTCACCATGACCTGCACACCCGAGGACACATATGTGAGCAAAACAGAGGACATGGATTAACACGCCCCTTGGCCGAGGGTGCAAGAGGCATACACCCAAGTTGAGACAGTTGAGCAAACAGTGCAGATGAGGGGACGGCCTTGGTGAGAAAGTCTGCAAGTTGCTCTGCACCACTGATTCCGCACACACTAACTCAGCCTCCGTTGACTGCCTCGCGTACAATGTGGTGCTCTACACTTATGTGCTTTGTGCGTGGATGCAACACTCCATCATTCGCTTTGATGAGGCGAGCAACTGAGCTATCGCTGTACAATGATAGCACCAACGGAAAAACCCAGCTCATCCAACAGTCGACACAACCAGATTGCTTTGCACGCAGCCTCCCCAAGCGCCATATACTCAGCCTCAGCCACACTCTTTGCCACACAAGACTGCTTTGCACTGCGCAAAGAGACTGCCGTTCCCAGAAGACGAAAAACCCATCCGCCCCTACTGCGTGCTGTTCTGTCACGTGCATAGTCACTGTCGCAAAAACCATCCAACAGAGGGGCTTGTGTTGGAGAGAAAACAAGATCGACAGTGGAGGTGTCCAGCACATATCGTAACAGTTTCAGGAGTGCTTTATGATGGGCAGTGCGGGGTTGCTGATTGAACTGGGCAAGCGTGATTGCTGTACCTATCGAGGGGGTGTGAGGTCAGTGCGCATTGCCTGTAATGACTGTAGCAACAAGATCCGCACTTGCGCAATGCCGTGGTGCCCGAGCATCAGCTCAGGCAGATTTAGATGATACGCTAACAGCACATGACGTGGAGTCTGATCCCAACATGGCGGTCATGGTGGAGAGTTGCGTGTCATCAAGCTCGACTTCCACGTCCGAGCTGGATCCAGATCTTCCGTAGTAGCAGATTGCATCAAGAGGTGAGCAGGCACGGTATCCTTGGGCGGTGCCACTCCCGGCTCCGACCGGTGGCGACCCGGCGGTGGTACAGGAGTGCCGTACGGATCGGGATGCGTCTACCGGACTTTTGAGGGAGTGTGTGCAACAGGCTCACACCAGTCCAACGGAGGTTGCAGCCCTTGAGACATGCATTTCACCGAGGTCTACATCTATGTTGGGGTAGGAGCCGGACATTCTGCAGCAGCAGGTTGCATCAGGAGAAGTGCTGGTTCCGCGTGCTTGGGCGATGCCACTCGCAACTCCGACTGTGAACCGAGGGGTGCTCGGCTTGTCGGTCACACGCCGAGCCCTTTGGATAAACCTCCCACCCTTGACCCCTTGCTGTGTGGACCAACCCTTGAGATGTCGCAGGACCCTCTCCTAGCAGCAAGACCGCAGCTAATGGCCAAGGTTCCCGCTGTGCGACTTTCCCGACAGCGTTTATACCAAGGTGCGCTTTGGAAGACTTGCAGGACCGAATGGACGTGTGCAAGGCAATACTTAGAACACAAAGAGATTTGGGCAAGGAAAGAATCATTCCGGCTTGGTAGCTCAGTGCAAGGCATTACAGAGACTTTGGGTAAGAATTGGCATGCCTAGAACAACCCCTAGGCTTCCTTATGTACCAATCACTATGAGCCAGCTGAAAGCTTCTTGGCGCTCTGAAGCCCTCTACCAAGGCACATTCATACAAATTATACATGCATCATATACTACGCACTGTGATATTTCCAACTCACCAAAGAACGCCTCAATTTGTGAAGAAACGGCTAAGTTATGGCCGTTTGAGTGCTCCATGCGTGACGGGCGCTGGCAGCACCGCCAGCTGAGGTCACGGCCACCCCAAGCGCCCCTGCTTGCAAACGCAGCTCCAGCCATCATCCTAAAGCACCCATGGCCCCCAATGAACCTTGCCTCATTGGCTAAGCATCCATCCAGGGGCGTTTTGGCTGTAGTGGGCGAGAAAGTTGTTCCGCCGTGCTCGGGGTCAAACCTGTACGTCTTCCGTGTTCTGAAGGTGTGCCACCCACCTTTGGACGGCCGTACCTTTCTCGTCCCTGCACCAAATGAGCCGGTTCTTGGGTCAATTTCACATGGTTTTTCACGTAGACCACAATGGGAGAATCAAAATATCCATCTGACATTATCATAATAACGTTCTCAGTGCCTCACCCCAAGGCTCCCATAACACCGACCGGTAGCGGCCCGGCGGTGGCACAGGAGTATCGTGCGGTCAGGATGTCCCATACGAACTTCCAGGGGTGTTGGTGCATGAGGCTCATACCAGCCTGGCAGCAGTTGCAGTGCATGAACAAGTCAGCCGGCTGGCCTTTTAGAGGTTGAGGCAGTCTTGAGAGCAGCAGTTCTGAGAGGTTTCACTAGGACATGTGCTGCAGCAGACACAACAGGCTCCACCATGTCATCGGCGCTCCCTGAGGACCAGATTCAACGTGAGGAGTCGTCTATGTTCCCAGAGTCTAGGGGTTCCCGTATACACGACAGAACAGCGCCACACATGACGGAGTCAGATGGTGGTCCTCTCTCCATTATCGAGCAAGTGAGAGCGACCAATCTTCCTGACGAGACAGTGCGTGAGCGCCAGCTTTGATTACTGGTCGCTTTGACGGGAATTTTTGAGCCGGAGTCCTGCACAAATGTTTCCACTACGCCCATACTCGAGGACAGTGGAGCAAATCTAACAACGCGGATGGAGTCAGCTCGTCACCAGGAGCTAAGTTTTTCCCTCTTGTGTTCACCTGTTGGTGACCCTACTGATCACATCGACACAGAGAGTGGCAGTACCTACACGGACGACATTTCCACATGCTCCACGGACTCTGACGACTCCTCCTTCTTCTCTCTCGGCATGCAACCGCTCATTCCTCCTCATATGACAGGCATGAGCTGTGGTGTGGATGCGACACCTGCAGTCGCGTCCGATGCTCCAACATCTCAGTACATTGCGAGTTTGGTTGACCCCCAGGAGGATGCAGCAGCACCGGCTCCATCATCTTCAGCAGCAGAGATACAGATGGAGCTATACTTGCAAGTTCTACAATCTGTGTGTGCAGCATCCAATGAGACATAGTTGATCCTACGCGAGGTAGACATGGGCCACCTCCACATGTCAGAGGCAGATTACGCTGACTTCGAGGAGCGTGTAGAGATGTTGCAGCAGGAGGTGATGGCAGCGCGGGAGCGATTGCCAAAGCATTGGAGCACCACTTCTATCGGCCCGAGCTTTCCACTATCAGGATCTCGCACACCCATACTCGAAGAGGATCATGTACTAGCTCCGAGTATGACGTCTAGTGGAGACACTACCACAACAGAGGCAAACATGCCTTCACTTTCCTCCATTCTCGTTCTTGTCAACTCCGTCATCACTCCTCCTTCTTCTGCTGCTGCCATCACGCACCTTCATCCACCCGACTCAGCTGCTCCATCGTTACCTCAGTCCATGAGTGGTAGTCTGGTTCATCGTTCCAGCCCTCCTTTTATGGCGGTGCACCCTTGTGCCTCAGGGTGCTCTATCTTGCCTCACAGGCCAGCTTTGCCTCTCCATCCACGCCGACGTGCTACTCATCCATTCTTTTTCTCCGCCGTACACAGATGCATCGTGACAGAGCGGAGAGAGGAGAGACCGTGAGTTGGGACCCTTAGCAGTCACACGAGGACTGGTACACTCCAGGTGTGGAGGGGCGACGTGAGGAGTCGTAGCCGGAGACACTACTTTGTCTTTGAGGGCGGGAGAAGACTCGTGCTTGACAGGGGGAGCTATCTTTGTGTGATGGGAGACCACATGATATATCGCCTTAGATCTGTTCAGCAACGGTATCAGCATCTCCATCGAGGACACCGCCACCAGGTTCATCTGCCCATGGGGAGTGTTGTGTGGACCTTGACCTGACACGATGTCATGGGAGATGCATGGCGAGGGGTCCATGCTCTGCTATGAGCATACTACAACAGCCGGCGTGTGGCTCAAGCCACGTGCTTACACAACTACATGTGGATGGTAGCACTCTGTTGCTTCAAACTCGGACACTTGGTGGGTGTACTAGTGTCACGAGGAGACCATATGAACGTGTGTCTTGGTGTGTGGCCATACTGTGTGTGGCATGTGTATGCGAGGAGGATTGCTCATAATGGTCGAGACCTGGACACGTGGTGAGTTGCACCCGTGTTACAAGGAGATCCCCCTATGATCATGTGTGTTGATTGATGATGCTATTGTGGCCGACATACGGACACCTGTTGGATTGCTCAAAGCGGTTTAGACCCGGGCACTCGTACCACCAGTGTCACGAGGAGACCCGCTAGTCGTCTGACTTGTGTATGATGCATTGTTAGCATCGGGGTCCATTGTAAGGGCAATACATAGACATCGAAGCATCGATAGACATGGATGTAGCATCGATGTCGTTGTTTCTGCAGGTCACTTTCGAAACTGCAACCGGTGGTCGCCCAGCCGGCCTCCAACCGCCGACTGACTTACGACAAAAATTGACTGTGGCCTGTCGGCGGCTATCGATTCACTGACATCGAGCCCATAAGTACTGATTATCCTAATTCAGGGTTTGCATTGCATGTGGAATAAATGTTCGGATTCGCATGTATAATATCTGGTTTGACATGAGTTTGCGGTTTGCCACTGTGTTCTAGTGCTATGCGACGTTCCGACATCTTGACCGGAGTGCCAAATCCATCGCTCACGCCTGCAGTTGGGAGGCTTCGCTCTCCAAAGATGCTGGCACTGTGCCATTGTGGCTTTTCGATGGCCACGTGGCATGGATGGAACGATTTGAAATCCGCATGCGAGGTGATTGCACGAGTGAACATCGTTCACCGCCGGACCCCGAATGTACCCTGACATTTCACGCTCACCAACAGGGTCGAGCCATTCTCCCGGCCTTTTCCTCGCTATTTTTTTGAATGTTAGTTTCTTGAACTGTCGTCTCCCATACATGCAGGGGTAATGAACCCACATCGATGTCTGTAACAGGGAATACATCAATACATCGATGTGAGCATCGATGTGTCGATATTCGATGCTCATCTGGCAACACTGGTATGATGTGCATGACTCCTCTCATTGTCCAGACCCGGACACATGGTGGGATGAACCAGTGTTGTGAGGAGACCTTGTGACCTTCATTATGCTCCAGAGCGACACCTGGCCTAGCCTCTATGCGTGGATGGGTAGCAGATGCGTGTGTACGTGTGGTTGACTGTTACAGATTATGGTTTGGCATACGTCATTCTTCCATGCCTTCGTTCATTTGTTCTGACGTTGACGGCTATGTCAGCCAGGGGGAGTGTCAGTTTGTGTGACTTCCACCCATCACGACCGACGCCAATGGATTACCCATATATCCACGTTTGTGGTATGTGGTAGAGGAGGGGCTTGACGACACGACGGGCTCCTGAGTGTCCCGAGACTTTTGTAGCATCTACGACAGCGCCGGCGAGACACGTTCAATGCATTCGGGCAGCCCTGTTGGCTTGTTGAGAGCTAGAAGAGTTTTCTCGGTGGGTTGAGCCCACGCACCCAATGGACTATACTGGTGTGACGAGGAGACCCAATGGCTGTAGTAGTGCTTCCGATGTTCGAAAAGCCGTTTGTGATGTCTGGACGCTGATTTCGAGTACTTCTAGCACAGCTTGTATTTTCTCGGTGGTCGAGACCCGGGCACTTAGAGAGTTGTTCCGGTGCCTCGAGGAGACCGCCTTTGTTTCTCTCGTGGTGTATGCAATGCGCTCTCCCCGCTAACTCGTTTGGGTTCAACGGGGGTGACGGGGCCCTGCCCAGCTAGGTACCGGTGCTCCTACATAAGCCCGCTAGGGGCTCATTTGTATCTCCTCCTTGTTCTTCCATGTATTGCGTTCCACACTAGCCAAGTTCTTTTTCGTTTTGCATTACACTCACACATAGAGCTCATGATTGTGTTTGCATGGTCCTGCATGCCCTAGTCAATTTGTATCTGAGGTCGACTGTGAGAGAAAGAGAGAGAGAGAGAGAGAGAGAGAGAGAGAGAGAGAGAGAGAGAG
>SZWC01021478.1:11883-46133 GCA_023375785.1 Penium margaritaceum | reverse complement strand
ACACACACACACACACACACACACACACACACACACACACACACACACACACACACACACACACCATCTGGGCAAGTGTCTAATATGAAGTGAAGCTCTCGGATGCTGCACCGGTGCAAGTTCAATGGATCATGCAATATGAGCATCTGAGGCAAGTGCAAGATCAACGCCTGGAGCATACAATCAAGATACGTTTGTACGTTTGACACATTTGTACGTTTGATTGTAGTTATCTTATAAACGTTTCTTATTTGATGCATAGAAAACATGGAGCAACATATGATATGGGAGCAAGTACCCTTCTACGCTCGTGGTCAATGTGGTTGAGTTCATCTCAGTCTTGCATGCTAGGATAGGATTGTTTCTTGATGATGTCGGATTGCTGATCATACGGGACCACACACCTGGTTTATTCCAGTGTGTGAGAAACAACTGGCGGCATGTTTGCCGACCAGTCCGGTTCGATCCCGAGGTGGCATCGCTACTTCAACGCACATCTATACCCTTTGTTCACAGCATAAGTAGCGCTCTAAGTGCTCAGCGGTTCTACACTCGCACTAAGGCAGTCGTTGCTGCCTTGTGGTTGCAACGGCCATCCGCCGTCTCAATGTGCATCTGTACCCCTTGTCAGAGGTATAGCCGCAGTAGCTGCTCCTTCACAGCTGGTAAGAAATTTCCCATCAGAGTGGTTGGACAACACTCACTATGGCTTCTGTGCCGTAGTCCCTGATTGTGCACTAGTTATTCTCTAGTTCCATCCTAGTTTCTCCCTAAGTATGCCCTAGTTGTGTCCTCGTTGCACCCTAGTTGTCCCATAGTTGCATCCTAGTTGTGCCCTAGTGTTACCCTAGTTGCACCCTTGTTATGAGCTACTTGCGTCCTAGTTGGAACCTAGTTACACCCTAGTTGCACTCTGGTTGTACCCAAGTTGCACCCTGGTTAAACCTTCATTCCCGCTCTAGTTGTGCTCAACCCTGGTTGCACCCTGTTTGCACCCTAGGTGCACCTTAGTTATGACCTAGTTATGCCCACCCTACGTATTCATTGCATCCTTCTTGTGTCCTATTAACGCCTTAGATGTAGCCTAGTTACGCCCTAGTTATGACCTAGTTATTCCCTAGTTACACCCTAGTTACGCTCAAGTTGTACCCTAGTTACGCCGTAGTTTCTCCCTATATGTGCCCTAGTTGTGCCCTAGTTGTACCCTAGTTGCATCCTAGTTCACCCTAGTTTGCCAAAGATTTGCTGGTTGTTGTTCTCTAGTTACACCCTTGTTACACAATTGTTGCATCTTTGTTGTGTCCCTTTTGCGTCCTAGTCGCATCTAAGTTGATTCCTGATTTCTCCCTAGTTGCATCCTATTTGTGCCCTTGTTACTCATTGTTTGTGTCTGAATTACACACTGGTTATGCCCTAATTGCACCCTAGATGTTGCCTAGCTGTACCCTAGCTACATTTTTGTTGTGTCCTAGTTGCACCCTAGTTGTGTCCAGGTTATGCCCTAGTTGCACCCGAGTTGTGCCCACGTTACATCATGGTTGCACCGTAATTACACTCTTGTTACGTCCTAGATACAGCCTAGTCATTCCCTAATTCAGCCCTAATCACACCTGAGTAACGCCCTTGTTGCACCCATACCATGCCCTATTATCACCCTAGTTTTGGCCTAGTTGTGCCCTAGCTGCATCCTAGTTCCATCCTAGTTGTATCCTAGTTGTGTCCAGGTTGCATCCTAGTTACATTCGTGCTGTGCCCTAGTCACACCCTAGTTGCACTCATGTTACGTCCTAGATGCCCCCTAGTCATTCCGTGGTTGAGTCCTAATTGCGCCCGAGTTACGCCCGCGCTACACGCTTCTTACGCCCTACTTGTGCCCGCTCGGCACTCTAATTACATCCTAGTTGCACCCAAGTTGCATTCTAATTACTCCCTAGTTGTGCCCTAGTTAAGAATGCACTACGTGCTCGTTGTGCCCTAGTTGCTCCCTAGTTGTTTCCTGGTTTCAACATGTTTTACACCCTTGCTTCACTTCAGTTGCATCACGCTTGTGGCCTTGATGCGCCCTGGTTGCACCCTAGTTGCGACCTTGTTGCGCCCTTGTTGCGCCCAAGTTTCCCCTTATGTGCATCCTGGCTATGCCTTATTCGCATCCCAGTTGCACCCTTGTTACGCCGTCTTTGTATCATATTCATGACTTAGTTGCACCCTGATTGTTCCCTCGTTGCGTTGTTCCCTGTTTGTACCCTAGTTGTCCCTAGATGCACCCTAGTTACAACCTCTGTGCACCCTAGCTTTGCCCTAGTTTCACCCTAGTCCCACCGTTGTTGCACCCTAGCCACGTCCTATTGGCACACTAGTCGTGCCCTAGTTGTTCCCTAGTTTCATTCTTGTTTCTTTGTTGTTGAACTCTAGTTACGTGCACGTTACACCCTAGTTGCGTTCTGATTGTTTCGTGGTCACACCCTAGATGTGTCCAAGCGGCAACCGGGTTGCACCCTGTTTGCACCCTTGTTGCCTCCTAGTTGCCCACTAGTTGTACCTTAGTTGCACCCTACTTGCGTCTAAGTCGTGCTCATGTTGCAACCTAGTCGCACCCTAGTTGTTTCCTTCTGACACCATAGCTGTCCCCTGGTCGTGCCCTATTTGCAACCTAGTTGTGCCCTATTCACGTCCTAGCTGCAACAAGTTGCACCCTAGTTGTGCCGTAGTTTTATTCTTCTTATTCCATACTTGATTCCTAGTTGCAGCCTTGTTTACACCTAGTTGTGTTGTATTTGCATCTAGAATTTTCTCTCATTCTTCCCTACATGCACCCAAGTTGCACCCTAGTTGCATCCTACGTAAGCTCTAGTCGTACGCCAGTTGTGTCCTAGTTTCCCCTTAGTTGTGACCTAGTTGTATCCTGGTTGTGTCCTAGCTAGTTGTGTGCTAGTTACATCCGAGTTGTGCTCCAGTCCCGTCATCATTGAGCCCTAATAGAACCCTAGTTGAGTCCTTGTTGTGCCCTTGTTACACCCCATTTGCGTCCTAGTTACTTCCTAGTTACACACTTGTTACACGAGGGATGCGCCCTAGTTGCACCCTACTTACACCCTAGTTTCTTCCTTGTTACGCACCAGTTTTTCCCCAGTTGTACTCTAGTTATGCCCTCGTTTCACCTTTGTTTGCAGTCTAAGTATTCCCTGGTTACTTTTTTAATGTACCCTAGTTGTGCCCTAGTTTTCCCCTAGTTGCACTCTTGTTGTATCCTTGTCACACTCTCTGTGAGCCCTAGTTCTGCACTAGTTGCACCCTAGTTGCACCCGTGTTGCACCATTTTTCTTCCCTAGTTCCTCTCTAGTTGCACCCAACTTGCACTCTAGCTGCGCCCTAGTTGCACACTAGTTCCTCTCTAGTTGCACCTTCATTATGGCCTAGTTTCTCCCTTGTTCCACCCTAATTGCCTCCTAGGTGCACCCTAGCTGCACCCTGGTTTTGTCCTAGTGCCTAGTTGCACCCTTTTGGTGTCCTCATTGAGCCCTTGTTGGGCCCTTGTCATGCCCTAGTTGCATCCTAGTTACGACCCAGTTGCATCATGGTTCTTACTTAGCTGATCTCTGGTTGCATCCTACCTGCGCGTTGCTTAAGCTGGCTGCACCCGAGTTGCAATGTAGCTTTAGCCTAGCTACATCCTAGTTGTGTTCTATTTGTGCCCTATTTTGTGTCATAGTTTCACCCTACTTGTGCCCTACTTGCATCCTACTTGAGCTGTAATCTTGCCCTCATTACGTCCTTACTACACTCTAGTTGTGCCCTAGTTGTCCCCTACTTACAACGTAGTTATACCCTAGTTGCCCATGGTGAGGCCCTTGTTGTACCCTGGTTATGCTCTAGTTTTTCTCTCGTTATACCCTAGCTGTACCCTAGTTGTATCATAGTTATGTCCTAGTTTCACCTTAGTTTTTTCCTAATTGCACCCTAGTTATGTCCAAGTCTTGCCATGATTGTGTCCTACTTGTGCCCTAGTTTCATCCTAGTTATGCCCTAGTTGCACGCTGGTTGTGCCCTTGTTGAGCCCAAGTTGCACCCAGAACTAGTTACACCCTTGTTGTATCCAAGGTACATTCAAGTTGCACCTTAGTTGTGTCCTAATTCCACCCTAGTTACGTCCTATTTGCACCGTAGTTGTGCCCTACTTGCACTAAAGGTGCATCCCAGTTGCATCCTAGGTCCATCCTTGTTGTGTGCTATTTGCTACACTCTAGCAGTGTCCTAGTTGCACCCTAGTTCCACCCTTGTTTCTGGCTAGTTGTGTCCTACCTCTCCCCTAGTTGCAGCCTAGTTGCATCCTAGTTTCTCCCTAGTCCCACCCTAGCTACGCCCTAGCTCCAACATAGCTGCGCCTTAGTTAGACCCTACTTGTGACCTACTTGCACCCTAGGTTCGTCCATTTTATGTCCTAGTTTTGTCCTAGGAACGCCCTAATAACGCCCAAGTTGTGCCTTAGCTCCACCATGATTGCGGCAAAGTTATGCCATAGTTACACCCTAGTTGCCCCCTAGCTGCTCCCTAGTTGCACCTAAGTTTTTCCTTGTTGCACCCTAATTGTACCC
This sequence comes from Penium margaritaceum, assembly GCA_023375785.1. Lineage (NCBI taxonomy): Eukaryota > Viridiplantae > Streptophyta > Zygnematophyceae > Desmidiales > Peniaceae > Penium > Penium margaritaceum. The sequence goes on along the minus strand of SZWC01021478.1, from coordinate 41,541 downwards.
TAGTCGTGCCCTAGTTGCACCTAGTATCACCCTAGTGACGCTGCTATTGTGCCCAAGTTGCCCACCAGTTCAGCCATAGCTTATTTCTAGTTGTGCCATGATTGTACCGTAGTTGCATCATACATTCGCCCTAGGTGTTTGTTATTGTGCTCTAATAACACCGTCGTTCAACCGTACCTACTGCCTATTCTTCCATGAATTGCTCTCTTGTTGAGTCATAGTTGTGCCCTAGCTATGTCCTAGTTGTGTCCTTGTTTTTTCCTCATTGTGCCATGATTTCACCATATTTATACTCTAGTTCTGCCCTAGTTAATCCATAGTTGTGCTCTCGTTTTACCCTCATTGCGACTTAGTTGTACCTTTGCTGCTCTATAGTTGCATCCTAGTTTGACCCTTGTTGGAACCTAATTGTACCATAGTTTTTCCCTCATTGCATCCTATTCGTCCCTAATTGCACCCTAGTTTTACCCCACTTGCATCCTAGTCATGTCATAGTTGAACCCTAGTTGCATCGTGGTTGTACCCTCTTTGCGTATTTGTTGCACCCTTGTTGCATAATGTTTGCACCTAGCTGTGCCCTAGTTGCACTTTCTAATGCCCTAGTTATGCCGTAGTTGTCACCTAGTTGTGCCCTATCTAGAACCTAGTTACACCTTGGTTACATGGTAGTTGTTCCCTTCTTAAAAAAAGTAACAAAATTACACCCTACTTGTACCATAGTTTTGTGCTAGTTGTGCCCTAATTGCACGCTAATCGCACCCTAGTTACCTCCTGAATTCCCCCTTAGGTATGTCCCTTTTATGTCCTAGTTGGATCCTCATTGTCTCCTAGTTGAGACATAGTTTCACTCAAGTGACATCCTATTTATATCCTACATGTTCTCTGGTGTTTTTTCTCCCCTTGTCAAGCCCTCGTTACACCCTACACATCTTTAGTTACACCCAAGTTGTATCTTGTTTGTACCCTTGTTGCACACTTGTTACGCTATACTTCTGTCCTAGTTATGTCCGCGTTACACTCTAGTTGTGATCCTCCCTAGTTTCATTCAAGTTGGACCCTAGTTCCCTTATGTCCTAGTCACACCCTAGTTGCATTCAAAACATGTTTTTATTGTGGCCTATTCATGGCCTAGAGACATCCTCTATAGCATACGGACCAATTTTCCAGTTGAAAATGGTCGTTAAATGTTCATCGGGTACTTCGAATACTCGAAGCTCATTTTTCAAGGAAAGAAAGTCCAAAAAAAAATTGGGCTAGAGCCTAGATTGACTCTAGTACAGAAGATAACCCTTGGTCGGATTTGAGGCGAAAGTAGTGCCGGGATGGAAGATTAATTGTCACTCCTTTTCCGCTCCTAGAATGTCACTAGGACCTCTTGCTGGACCTCTTGTAGTACGTTACAAAAAGGTGCACAAATGCAAGTACCGATCCTCCTTCGCTCACCCTCATTGACATCAACCTTCAGAAGATGGAGAGTCATTTTGTTAGGGTGTTTGATTGATGCACATGTGAGAGTTTTGCATAGGCTTGGCAGCCAATATGTATCATGTGATGTGGAAGTGTTGAGTCTCGTTGATGGAAGACACAAATATGGCGAGAGCCATGTTGTTCTTCGTTGTACATGCTGCAAGGTCAGCCGCATGCATCGTCACTGTCACATCGGCGGGTGCTGTCTCATTCCCTTTTAGGATGTCAACGTAGCCACGCACGTTCATGACAATCTCAAACTTCCATTTCCAGAAGGGAAAACCTGTCTCCATGAATTTGGACATACCCTCTTCGAGGAGGGCTTGAGACAGATCCACCATTTTTGGCTGTTGCTCATCTTCTCTCCTTTTCTGCTACTCTGTTTTGTTGAGGACAATGAGGTTGATGACGCTGCTGACTGCGACCATTGTCAAAGGAGCAGTTGGTTCTGTTGCATAGCCCTTCTGCCGATATTCCTAAGGTGATGGTGCCTAAATGAGAAAATGGACTCAGGGTTGTACCACCTTCTAAACGGGTAGAGTTTTATCCCATTGGGGCTCGAAGGTCTTGTCCAACACGGACAGAGCTATTTCTTGTCCTCTAGTCCGCCACGTGTGCGCACCCTACCTGAAGAAGCCCATGGAGCCGATGGAACAAAGTGGAACCATCTGATCTTCGTGTCCATGTTGTACCTGTGCTCCCTGCAAGACCATGTGCGAGTCAGTCTTGGAAGCGGGCCTTAGAACCAAAACTGTGGGCCCATAACCCTTTGTCAGTGCGCTGGATAGCAATGGTCTTGAAAACGGGTCCCGACATGGGAGGCCGCCAACCGCTCTTGGTATTTCAACCAAGATAACATATCACCCTCAAATGAGGGATCCACACTTTAGGTTCTTTCAGTTTGCAACCTCACAAAGTCCGCATGAAGGTCTTTTGTGTCTACCCGTGGTTGGAAACTTTGTGAGGAGTCTCAAAGGCAAGATCTGTAAATGGATGCATATAAGCTACACGCTTTTTTTCATACGGAGCTTTGCTAATGCTTCTAATTGCAGTGGCTCCACAGGAGCCAACCTTAGCCTACAATTCTACTTGGCGCGTCCTAAGACCGCTAAGTGTCATCATAAAGGCACGCTCTAGTAAGCTTCCTAGAAGCTTCTTGTCCCATTTTGAGCCACAAAGAAAAATGCCACCCATAGCCCATGAAATCCGGCGCCTGTCCCAACTATGTCACAATGTTGTGTTTCCTATGATAATCTCCAGGATACACACCCATTATGGGCGGTGCATTCTTGGCCCATCTCAAAACAGACCAAGGGGACATACTCCATAGAGCAGTGCATACCCTCTCTTTCCATGCAACCAGCCAGCTGGCCACTGGACAAGGTGCATACAACTTAAAATGGATTAAGGCCAAAACAACAGGAACCAGACCAAGACAACTGGAGTAAGCCCAAAACAAATGAATCAATGCCAAGACAAGTGGAGCAAGCCCAAGACAACTGAGCAAGGCAAAGACAACTGGAACAGGGCCAATACAATTGAAGGAAGCCCAAGACAACAAGATGGAGGCCAGGACAACTAGGCCAATCCCAAGACAACTGGAGCAAGGCAAAGACAGCTGGAGCAAGCCCAAGACAACTGGAGCAAGCCCAGGAAAACACGAACAAGGCCAAGACGACTGTAGCAGGGCAAAAAAAAATGGAGCAAGCTCAAGACAACTAGAGCAAGACCAAGATGACTAGAGCAAGCCCAAGACAACTGGAGCAAGTGCAAGACAGCTGGAGCAAGGCAAAGAGAACTGGAGCAAATTGAAGACAACAGGAGCAAGGCCAATTTATCTAGAGAAGGGCCAAGTCAACTCCAGCAAGCCCAAGACTACTGTAGCAAGGCCAAGACAACTTGAGGAAGCCAATGGTGACTGAAGCAAGGCCAAGAAAACTCCAGCACGTCTAAAACGACTGGAGGAAGCCCGAAAAAACTGGAGCAAGCCCAAGACATCAGAAGCAAGTCCAAGACAGCTGGAGCAAGGCCAAGAGAGATTGGAGCAAGACCAAGAAAACAGAAGCAAGGGCAAGAAAACCAGAGCAAAGTCAAGACAAATCAACCTAGCCAAAGACAACTGGAGCATGCCCAAGACAACTGGAGCAAGGCCAAGGCAACGCATGCAAGGCCAGGAAAATTGCAGCAAGCCCAAGACAACTGGACAAAGCACAAGACAGTTGAAAAGAGGAGAAATCCCAAGACAACTGGAGCAAGGCCATGACAATTGAAGTGAGGCCAAGACAAAAGAAGCAAGCCCAGGACAACTGGAGCAAGACCAAGATAACAGGAGCAAGCCCAAGACATCCGAGCAAGGCTTAAACAATTGGAGGAAGGCCAAAACAACGGCAGAAGACCAAGACAACTGGATCAAGCGAAAGAAAAAAAAAGCAAGCCGGAGAAAAGTGCAGCGTGGCCAAGACAACTAGAGCTAGCTGAAGAACAATGGAGCAAGAACAAGACAGCAAGAGCATGCCAAAGACAACTGCAAAAATCCCAGGACCAGTGGAGCAAGGCCAAGACAACTGGAGCAAGCCCAAGACAACACAAGCAAGGCCAAGAAAACTGAGGCATGCCCAAGATAATTGGAGCAAGCCCAAGACAGGCGGAGCTAGACCCAAGACATCTTGAGCAAGGTCATGAAAACTTCACTAACGCCAAGACAACTAGAGCAATTCCAAGACAACTGGAGCAAATCCAATACAACTGGAGCAAGTCCAAGACAAGTCAAGCAAGCCCAACAGTAACAAAGCAAGCCCAAGATAATTGAAGAAAGGCCAAGAAAATTGCAAAAAGCCCAAGACAAAAGGAGTAAGCCCAAGACAACTACAACCATTCCAAGACGGCTGGAGCGAGCCGAACACAACTGCAGCAAGGCCAAGACAACTCGAGCAATTCAAGAACAATTGAAGCAAGCCCAAGACAACTGGAGCAAGCCAAAGACAAAGAGAGAAAGGCTTAGAAAACTGGAGGAAGCCCATGACAAGACCAGCAAGACCAAGACAGCTAGGGCAAGGCTTCAACAACTAAAGCAAGCCCAGGCTTCCTCAAGGAATTCCAAGACAACTAGATCAAGGCCAAGACAACGGGAATAAACCCATGAAATTCTAAGCAAGCCCAAAACAACTTGAGCAAGCCGAAGACAACTGCAGGAAGCCCAAAACAACTGGATCAAGTCCAAGACAGTTGGAGCAAGGCCAAGGCTAAAGGAACAAGCCCAAGAAAACTGGAGCAAGCTGAAGACAACTGGAGCAAGGCCAAGACAACTGGAGCAAGCCCAAGAAACACGAGAAAGGACAAGACAAAAGGAGCAAGCCCAAGACAACTGGAGCAAGTCCAAGACAACTCGAGCAAGCCGGATACAACTAGAGGAAGCCCAACACAACTCCAACAAGGCCACGACAACTAAATCACGGCCAAGAAAATTGGAGCAAGTATTAGACATCTGGAGCAAGGCCACCAAAACTAAAGCAAGCCCAAGACAACTAAAGAAAGCCCAAGACTACCAGAGCAATCCCCAGACAACTTGAGCAAGGCCAAGACGAATGGAGAAAGCCCAATGAAAAGGAAGCAAGTCCAAGACAACTGGAGCAAGGCTAAGACAAGTGGAGCAAGCCCGAGACAATTGGAGCAAGGCCAACACAACTAGAGAAATTCTAGAAAGACTGGAGCAAGCCCTAAACAACTCTGGAGCTGGAGCAAACCCAACTCAACTGGAGCAAGGCCAAGAGAAGTAAAGCAAGGCCAAGAGAACTAGAGCAAGCTCAAGACAACAAGAAAAAGGCCAGGACAACAGGAGCGGAGCAAGGCCAAAACAACTGGAGCAAGCCCAAGACAACAAGAGGAAGCCCAAGACAACTAGAACAAGGCCAAGACAATGAAAGCAAGGCCAAGACAACCGGAGCAAGCCCGAGACAAAAGGAGCAAGCCCAAGAAAACAGAAGAAAGCCACGGACAACAAAATCAAGCCCAAGACATCAGAGAAAGGCAAATAAAATTGGAGCAAGACAAAGAAAACTAGAGCAAGCCCAAGAAGACTAGAATAAGTCCAAGAAAATTGAAGCAATCCCACGGCAACTGGAGCAAGGCCAAGACGACTAAAGGAAGTCCGAGAAAAATGGAGCAAGGCCAAGACAACTGGAAAAAGTCAAAGACAACTACAGCAAGGCAAAGACAAGTGGCGCAAGCCCAGGACAATTGGAGCAAGCCCAAGAATACTGGAACAAGCTGAAGACAACTGGAGCAGGCCCAAGACAACTGGAGCAATGCCAACACAACTGGAGCAAGGCCAAGACAACTGAAGCAAGGCCAAGACAACTCGAGCAAGTCCAAGACAACTGGAGCAAGCCTAGGAAAATGTGAGCAAGGCCAAGACAACTGAAGCAAGCCGAAGACAACTAGAGCGAGGTCCAGACAACTGGAACAAACCCAAGACAACTGGAGCAAGACAAGAAAACTAGTGCAAGCCAAAGACAACGGGAGCAAGTCCAAGACAGCAGGAGCAAGGCCAAGACAATTTGATCAAGGTAAAGAAATATGGAGCAAACTCAAGAGAACAAAAGCAAGGCCAATACAGCTAGAGAAAGGCATAGACAAGTGGAGCAAGCACAAGAAAACTGGGGCAACACCAAGACAGCAGGAGTAAGGCCAAGACAATTGAAGAAAGCCCAAGAAAACTAGAGCAAGCCCAAAACTACTTGAGCAAGGCCAAGAAAACTGGAGCAAGCCCAAGACCACTTATCACGCCCAAGACAAGTGCGGCAAGCCCAAGACAACTAGAGCAAGCCCAGGCCAGCTTGAGCAAGGCCAAGACAACGGTAGCAAGACCAAGGCAACAGGAAAAAGCACAAAACAGCAGGAGCAAGCCCAAGACAATTGGTGCAAGCGCAAGTCAACCCGAGAACGGCCAAGACAGTTGGAGCAAGGCCAATAGAACTGGATCAAAGCCAAGAGAACGAGAGAAAGGCCAAGAGAACAGGAGCAAGGCCAACTATGTGTCGTGAACGTAGCCAACTCATAAAACGAGTCACAAATGGTCAAAGGGGGAAACAATGGTTTACAAATACTAGCTAAAAACTAGCATGTACACAGCCCTTTATTAGTAGTGGCACAGTGTGGCTACCATGCACAATGACCAACCAAAGTAGGCATGTGTCACTGACCATGACCAAAGAATTTTGCTACATGTGATCAACGTTGACGACTCATAGTACAAGTCATAAATGGTCAGAGGGGGAAACAATGGTTTTGGAGTACTAGGTACAACCTAGCAAGTACAAAGACCTTCCGTACATAGTGGCAAGGTGTGGCTACCATGCACAATGAACAACTGAAGTAGGCATACGTCGCTGACCATGATCAAAGAATTTCACAATGTATGGTTAACGTTGACAAATCATAATACAAGTCACAAATGGTCAGAGGGGGAAGGAATGGTTTGGGAATACTAGTTATCAATTGGCAAGTACAAAGATATTTAGTAAGTATTGGCACGGTGTGGCTACCATGCACAATGACCAACCAAAGTAGGCATGTATCACTCACCAAGACCAAAGTATTTCACTATGGATGGTCAACGTTGTCAGCTCTTCAGAGAAGTCACAAATGGTAAGAGGGGAAACAATTGTTTGTGAATACTATTTGTTGACTAGCAAGTAAAAAGACCTTCAATACATTGTGGAACGGTGTGGCTACCATGCACAATGACCAACCAAATTAGGCATCTGTTACTGGTCATGTCCATAGATTTTCCCTATGTACAGTCAACGTTGCCAACTCAAAACACGAATCACAAATGGTCTGAGGGGGAAACGATGGTTGTAGAATACTAGTTATAGACTGGAAAGTAAAAAAACATATAAAACCATGTGAAACTATGTGGCCACTGTGCACAACGGCCAAGCAGAGTTGGCATATGTGACTGACATGACCACCGATTTTCAATATGTGTGGTCAATGTTGACAACCTATAACACGGGTCACAAATGGTCAGAGAGGATAACAATGGTTTGAGAATACTATTTATCAACTAGCATGTACAAAGATAGTCAATAAGTAGTGGCAGAGTGTAGCTACCATTCACAATGACAAACCAAAGAAGGTATATGTCACTAACCATGACCAAAGAATTTCACTATGGGTGGTCAATGATGACAACTCATAATACGAGTCACAAATGGTCAGAGGATGAAACACTGGTTTGGGAATACTAGTTATGAACTAGCAAATACAAAGACCTTGCATAAGTAGTAGTGGCACGGTGAGGCTACCATGCACGATGACCAACCAAAGTAGGCATATGTCACAGACCATGACCAAAGAATTTCACTACGTGTGGTCAACGTTGACGACACATAATACGAGTCACAAATAATTTGATGGGGAAATAATGGTCTAGGAAGACTATTTACTTATTAGCAAGTTCAAAGACCTTCAATAAGTAGTGGTAAGGTGTGGCTACCCTGCATAATGACCAACCAAAGTAGGTATATTTCAGTGACCATGACGGAAAAAAAAATCATTATGGGTGGTCACCGTTGACAACTCATAACACAAGTCCCAAATGTTCAGAGGGGGAAACAATGTTTTAGGAGTATTAGTTATTGCCTAGCAATCATAAATACCTTTAATAGGTAGTGGCACGGTGTGGCTACCATGCACAATGACCAACTAAAGTAGGTATATGCCAGTGACCATGAGCAAAGAATTCCACTATGTGTCGTCATCGTTGCCGACTCATTTTACAAGCTACAAAAGGTTAGACGGGGGATCAATGGATTGGGAAAACTAGTTATCAAAAAGCAAGTACAAAGACCTTTAATACGTAGTGGCATGGTGTGGCTACCATGCACAATGGCCAACGGAAGTAGGAAAATGGCACTGGCCATGACCAAAGAATTTCACTTTGGGTGGTCAACGTTGACGTCTCATAACACAAGTCACAAATGGCCAGAGGGGGAAAGAATGGTTTGCAGGTACTACTAATTCTCTAGCTGTCTGGTTTGAGAATACTAGTTCTCAACTGGAAAGTACAAAGACCTTCAATAATTAGTGGCGCGATGTGGCCACCATGCAAAATGACCAAACAAGTTATGCGTGTGTCAATGACCATGACCAACGAATTTCACAATGTGAGGTCAACGTTGACAACGGGTCTCAAATGGTCAGAGGGGAACAAAATGGTTTGGAAATGCGAGTTATCAACTAGCATATACAATGATCTTCAATAAGTAGTGGCAAATTGTGGCTACCATGCACAATGACCAAACAAAGAAGGCATATGTTAGTAACCATGACCAAAGAATTTCACTATGTGTAGTGAATATTGAAAAATCAAAATACGAGTGACAAATGGTCATAGGGGGAAACAATGGTGTTAAAATTCAAGTTATTCACTACCAAGTACAAAGACCTTCAATAATTAGTGGCACATTGTGGCTACCATGCATACTGATCAACCAAAGAAGGCATATGTCACTGACCATGACCAACAAGTTTCACTATGTGTGGTCAACGTTGACAAATCATAATACAAGTCACAAATGGTCAGAAGGTAAAACAATGGTTTGGGAATACTAGCTATCAAATAGCAAGTACAAAGACCTTCGATACGTAGTTGCATGGTGTGGCTACCATGCACACTGGCCAACAAAAGTAGGAATATGGCACTGGCCATGACCAAAGAATTTCACTATGGGTGGTCAACGTTGACAACTCATAATACAAGTCACAAATGGTCAGAGGAGGAAAAATGGTTTGTACATACTAGTTACTAAGTAGCAAGTACAAAGACTTTCAGTGTGTAGTGGTACGGTGTGGCTACCATGCACAATGACCAACCAAAGTAGGCATGTGTCACTGACCATGACCAATGAATTTCACTATGTGTGGTCAACGTTGACAACTTATAATCTAAGTCGAAAATGGTCAAAAGGGGAAAAAATGGTTTGGGAAGTTTATTTCTCAACTAGCAAGTGCAAAGACCTTCAATGAGTATTGGCACGGTGTGCCTACCATGCACTATGACAAACCAAAGTAGGCATATGTCACTGACCATGACCAAAAAAGTTCATTATGGGTGGTCACCGTTGACAACACACAATACAAGTTACAAATGGTCAGAGGAGGAAACAATGTTTTAGGAATACTAGTTATCTCCTACCAAGTACAACAACCTTCAATACGTAGTGGCACGGTGTTGTTACCATGCACAATGACCAACCAAAGTAGGAATATCCCGGTGACCATGACCAAAGAGTTTCACACTGTGTCGTCAATGTTGCCAACTCATAATACAAGTCACAAATGGTGAAAGCGGGAAAAAATGGTTTAGGAATACTACTAATCAACTAGCATGGACAAAAACCTTCAATACATAGTGGCATGGTGTGGCCACTATGCACAATGGCCAACCAAACTAGTCATATGGCACTGGCAATGACCAAAGAATTTCACTATGGGTGGTCAACGTTGAAAACTCATAATACAAGTCACAAATGGTCAGAGGGGGAAAGATTGTTATTGAAATACTAGTTATTGACTAGCAAGTACAAATGCCTTCAATACGTAGTGGCACAATGTGGCTACCATGCAAAGTGACCAACCAAAGTAGTCAAATGTCACGGACCATGCCCAAAGAATTTCACTATGTGTGGTCAACGTTGCCAACTCATAATACGAGTCACGAATGGTCAGAGGGGGGAACAATGGTTTTAGAATACTAGTTATCGACTGGTAAGTACAAAGACCTTTAATAAGTAGTGGCACGATGTGGCCACCATGCAAAATGACCAACCAAATTAGGCGTATGTCACTGACCATGACCAACAAACTTCACTATGTGAGGTCAATGTTAACAACCCATAATACTGGTCACATATGTTCAGAGGAGAAAACAATGGTTTGGGAATACAAGTTATCAACTAGCATGTACAATGATCTTCAATCAGTAGTGCCGAAGAGTGGCTACCATGCACAATGACCAACCAAAGAAGGCATATGTCACTGACCATGACGAAAGAATTTCACTTTTGGTGGTCAGTGTTGACAACTCATAATACGAGTCACAAATAGTGAGAAGGAGAAACAATAGTTTGGGAATACTAGTCATCGATGAACAATTACAAAGACCTTCAGTAAGTAGTGTCACGGTGAGGCTACCATACACAACAAGCAACCAAAGTGAGCAGATGTCACTGACCACGACCAAAGAATTTCACTCTGTGGTCAACATTGACAACACATAATACGAGTCACAAATGGTCAAGGAGGCAAACAATGGTTTGGAAATGGTAGGTTTCAGCTAACAAGTGCAATGACCTTCAATAAGTGCTGGCAAGGTGTGGCTACCGTGCACAGTAACCAACCAAAGTAGGCATACGTTACTGGCCATGACCAAAGAATTTCACAATGGGTGGTCACCGTTCACAACTCATAATACAAGTCACAAAAGGTCAGAGAGAAAACCAATGGTTTAGGAATACTAGTTATCAAAAAGTAAGTCCAAAGACGTACAATAAGTGGTGCCATGGTGTGGCTGTCAAGCACAGTGACCAACCAAAGTAGACTTATGTCACTAACAATGACCGAATGATTTTACTATGTGTGGTCAACGTTGAAAAATCATAATAAGAAACCCAAATGGTAAGAGGGGGAAACAATGGCTAGAAACTATTAGTTATTAACTACAAGTTGAAAGACCTTAAACGTGTAGTAACACGTTGTGGCTACCATAGATACTGACCAACCCAAGTAGGCATATGTCACTCACCATGACCAAAGAATTTCACTATGGGTGGTGAAAGTTGACAATTCATAACACGAGTCATAAATGGTCAGAGGGGGAAACAATGGTTTGGGAATACTAGTTATCAAATAGCACATGCAAAGACCTTCAATAAGTAGTGTCATCCTGTGGCTACCATGCACAATGACCAACCAAAGTAGGCATATGTCACTGACCATGACCAAATAATTTCACAATGGGTGGTCAACATTGACAACTCATAAAACAAGTGACAAATGGTCAGAGGGGGGAACAATGGTTTGGGAATACTATTTTTTGACTAGTAAGAACAAACACCTTCAATCGAGAGTGGCATTGTATCGCTACCATGCACAATGACCAGCCAAACTAGGCATATGTCATCAACCATGACCAACGAATTTCACTATGTGTGGTCAACGCTACCAACTCAAAATTCGAGTCACAAATGGTCAAAGGGGGAAACAATGGTTTGGGAATACTATTTATCAACTAGCATATACAAAGACCTTCAATACGTAGTGGCACAGTGTGGCTACCATGCACAATGACCAACTCAAATAGGCATATGTAACTGACCATGAAAAAAGAATATCACCATGGGAGGTCAACGTTGACAGCTCATGATTCGAGTCACAAATGGTCAGAGGGGGAGATAATGATTTCAAAATATTATACATCAAATAGCAAGCCCAAAGATCTTCAATAATTAGTGGCAAGGTGTGGCTACCATGCACAATGACCAACCGAAGTAGGCATATTCCACTGACCATGACCAAAGAGTTTCACTACTGGTGGTCAACGTTGACAACTCGTAATGCAAGTCACAAAAGGTCGGAGGGAGAAACAATGGTTTGGGAATACTAGTTATAAAAAAGCAACTGCAAATACTTTCAATAAGTAGTGGCATGGTGTGGCTACCATGCACAATGACCAACCAAAGTAGACATATATCACTGACCTTGACCTAAGAATTTCACTATGTGTGGTCAACGTTGATAAATCATAATACGACTCACAAATAGTTAGAGGAAGAAATAATAGTTTGGGAGGTCTAGTTAGTGACTAGAAAGTACAAAGACTTATTGTGCAACTGGGGCACAACTAGATAGCAACTAGGGCGTAACTAGGTTGTTAGTAGGACGCAAGTAGGGCGCAAGTAGGATGCAAGACGGACGTAATTAGGACGTAACTAGGGCACAAGTAGGGTGCAACTAGGGTGCAACTAGGGCGCAACTAGGGCGCAACTAGGGCGTATCTAGTTTCCAATTGAGGTAAAATTAGGGTGCTACTAGGGCGCAACTAGGGAGCAACTAGGACGCAAGAAGGGCGCAAGTAGGGCTCAAGTAGGGTGCAACTAGGGTGCAACTAGGGCGCAACTAGGATGTAGCTAGTGCCCAATTGAGTCGCAACTAGGACGCAACTAGGATCCAACTAGGACGCAATTAGGGCGCAACTAGGGCGTAACTAGGACACAAGTAGGACGCAACTCGGGCGTAACTAGAACGCAACAAGGGCGTAGCTAGTACCCAACTAAGGCGTAACTAGGGCGCAACTAGGGCGCAACTAGGTTGCAAGTAGGACGCAAGTGGGACGCTAGAAGAGCGCAATTAGGACGCAAGTACGGCGCAAATAGGGTGCAAGTAGGGCGCAACTAGGACGCAAGTAGAGCGCAACTAGGGCGCAAGTAAGCCACAAGTAGGAAGCAACTAGGGCGCGTCTAGGGCGCAACTAGGTTGCAAGTAGGATGCAAGCAGGGTGCAACTAGGGTGTAACTAGGGTGCAACTAGGGCGCAAGTAGAACACAGGTAGGGTGCAAGTAAGGCGTAACTACAGTGCAACTAGGGTACAACTAGGGCGCAACTAGGGCAAAACTAGGGCGTAACTAGGATGCAACTAGGACATAGCTAGTGCCCAATTGAGACACAACTAGGGCGCAACTAGGGTGCAAGTAGGGCACACCTAGGGCACAAGTAGGGCGTAACTAGGGCGCAAGTAGGATGCAAGTAGGGCTTAACTTGGGCGGAACCAGGGTGCAACTAGGGCGTAGGTAGTGCCCAACGAAGGCTCAACTAGGACGAAACTAGGGCGCAAGTAGGACACGATAGGGCGCCAGCAGTGCGCCACTAGGACGCAACTAAGGTGCAACTACGATGCAACTAGGGTGCAAGTAGGGCGCAAGTAGGAGGCAACTAGGGTGTAATTCGGGCGCAACAAGGATGCAAGTAGGGCGCAAGTAGGGTGCAAATAGGGTGTAAGTAGGGCACAACTAGGTCGCAACTAGGGCGCAAGTAGGATGGAAGTAGGGCGCAACAGGGGCACAGCTAGGGCACAACTAGCACATAAGTAGGACGGAAGTATGGTACAACTAGGGCGCAACTAGGGCACAACAAGGGCATATCTAGTGCCCAACTGAGCCGTAACAAGGGCGCAACCAGGGTGTAACTAGGGTGCAACTAGGGCGCAACTAGGGCGCAACTAGGACGCAAGTCTGGCGCACGTAGGGCACAATTAGGGCGCAACTAGGACGCAACAAGGATGCAACTAGGACGCAAGTAGGGTGCAAGTAGGATTCAAGTAGGACACAAAAAGGGTGCAACTAGGACGCAACTAGGGTGTAAGTACAATGTAAGTAGGGTGCAAGTAAGGCACAACTAGGGTGTATCTAGGACGCAACTAGGGTGCAATCAAGACGCAAGTAGGGCACAACTAGGGCACAACTGGGGCATAACTAGGACACAATTAGGGCGTAGCTAGGGTGCACCTAGGGCCAAACTAGGGTGTAGCTAGAGTCCAATTGAATTGTAACTAGGGCACAACTAGGGCGCAACTAGGGCACAAGGAGGGCACAAGTAGGGTGCAATTAGGGCACAACTGGGGATTCAAATAGGGCACAACTAGGACGTAGCTGGTGCCAAACTCAGGCGCAGCTAGGGCGCAACTAGGATCCAACTAGGGCGCAGTTATGGCGCAACAGGGGCATAACCAAGACGCAAGTGGTCTTGGAAACCGGGGTGTATTTCTAACGTGGCCGGACCAGTCTTCTGCGCTCACGGCTAAGTTTGTGCGGGTTCTGAGTCTAAGCGTGAGCTTATACGTTGTCTTGGCTTACTCAAGTTGTCCTGGCCTTGCTCCAGTTGTCTTGTGCTTGCTCCAGTTGTCTTAGGCTTGCTCCAGTTTTCTTTGGCCTGCTCCAGATGTCTTGGGCTTGCTCTGGCTGTCTTTGGCTTGCTCCACTTGTGTTGGCCTTGCTCCAATTGTCTTCACCTTGTTCCATTTGCCTTGGTCTTCCTCCAATTGTCTTAAGCTTGCTCCAGTTGTTTTGGCCTTGCTCCAGTTGTGTTGGGCTTGATCGAGCTATCTTGGCCTTGCTCCACTTGTCTTCAGATTTCTCCTGTTGTCTTTAGCTTGCTCCATTTGTATTGGCCTTGCTCCAATTTTCTTGGCCTTGCTTGAGTTGTCTTGGCTGTGCTCCAGTTGTCTTGGCCTTCTTCTAGTTCTCTTGGCCTTGCTCCTGTTCTCTTTGCCTTGCTCCACTTGTCTTGGTCGTGCTCCAATTGTCTTGGCCTTGCTTTGGCTGTCTTGAGCTTGCTCCAGTTGTCTTGGGCTTGCTCCTGCTGTCTTGGGATTTTAGCAATTGTATAGAGCTTGCTACCATTTTCTTGGCCCTGCTCCAAGTATGATGGGCTTGCTCTACTTGTCTTGGGCTTGCCCCAGTTGTCTTGGGCATGCTTGAGTTGTCTTGGTCTTGCTCCAGTTTTCTTGGCCTTGCTCCATTTGTCTTGAGCTTGATCCAGTTTTCCTAGGCTTGCTCCAGTTGTCTTGGCCTTGCTCCAGCTATCTCCGTGTTGCCCCGGTTTTCTTCGGCTTGCTCCAATTTTCTAGGCCTCGCTCCAGTTGTCTAGGCCTTGCTTCGTTTGACTTGGGCTTGCTCCTGTTGTCTTGGCCTTGATCCAGTTTTCATGGCCTTGCTCCTGCTGTATTGGAATTGCTCTAGTTGCCTTTGGCTTGCAGTCAGCAACGATGCTTGAGTGGGCGCTATCCTGCCCCATTGCGGCCACATCGTAGGAAGAGGGGTCTACCTCCACTCCTCCAAGTGGTGCTATACCTCCACCGTCGGTGGTGATCTTGAGTCGGCCCGCCGCCTCAGCAGCAAACTCTGCAAGCCCGGGCGGTCATCACAAAGTACCTCCGCGGTGACGTCGACCTGTTCATTCTCGTGGGAACTTCCCGCGTGGCTGATTCCGGCGCCGTTGCTGCTCCTGGCAGTCTTCTTGCTGTCGGCAACTTTAGGCGATGCGGCGAGCGCCTTGCCCTTCTCGGGAAATCGGCTTGAGTATACGGCACGACAATGGCGATGATCACAATCCTTGTCTCCTTTGCCATCGTTAGCATCGTGCTCTTTGTCGGGGTCACCCTCCGGATGATCCTTCTCTAACACGTCGTCCGTTGCGTGGGGGTTGTCCACGTACGCGTCGACATGCTCGTCGAGCACTTTTCCGACCTCTGCACACTTCTCGGTGTCACCGGGGTTGGTGACGATTGCCTTTGCAGATACGGTTGCCTTTGGTTTGGCAACCGTGCTCGCCGCGGCGGCTCCCAAAATTTGGAGTTCGCCGAGGGCGCGTGGTGAGGCCATCACCACCTTGCCCTTGTTGGTCTTGGACGGTCCGGCACTAGCTACCTCATCGCCCGTGTAACTAGTACGTCAAAACTGTTGTGGGAATCGCCCCACAACTTGGAGGAGGAATTGCCTTCCACAATCTCCTTGCTCTCACGATCGGTGAGGCAATTATAGTTTTAAATGATACTTTCCTAGGCCATCACGGTCGACACAAGGGCGTAGATTTAGAAACTAGTCTCCCTAAGCCATGAATCATGGAACTTGGCAAGGACTTGTACCTAGGGAAACAAAATATTACTACACAAGGAAATGACAAGACATGTGAGTACCGCTCTCAAAACAAGTACAAGGTTGCACTTGTTTTGAGTAGGAGAGAACTTCAACAAGTTCCTAACAACTCCTTCAACTTCTTTCCACTTGTCTTCTTCTTTTCATACTATCTTTCTTGGCCTCCTCTTCACTTCTTTGACACCTCGTACGTTCCTTGGCGATGGCTCCCTTATGCCCCACGACGGTAGAGAGGCCTCCAGAAAAAAAAAATCCTTGGGCCTCCTTTTCCTTCTTTTTTTTCCTTGGCGTATGACATCGTGAGAGCCTCCGGTCTTGGAAGCAGGTGCTTCCCGAATTTTTGGTTGGAGGGGTTTTAAAGGAGCCTTGAAAATGGAGAAGATTTGGTGGTTTTGGGGGTGGAAACTCCCTACTTCGTCCCCCAAGAATCCTCCTAGCCCCCTAGAGTTGAGTAGGGACTGGAGAGAAGAGGGTCCACCAAGTAGAGGTCTTTTCTAGCTCTCCAACACACTTCACGGTGCTTCAATCCATGAGGTGTAGATGCCCTAGTCCCTTCTGGCGTTTCTGTTGTTGCTTGCAGCTGCCAGCAACATTTTTTTAGGACGTGGCCGCCGTTTCTGTCGAACCCTTGGTCGCAGGTGTTGTCTGGCTCCGAGAACCACTATAACGGGTAGCAACCTCTAGCTCCTGTACTTAGGTCGTTGTCAGAATTCACAGAATAACATTCACAGCTCGCTTGAGGACTTTCCCCCTCCGTATCACTCTAGGGGCAATCGTCATCAACGACCATGTGCATGGAGACTTGAATGATTCAAGTCACCGGAGGCTCATTTCCGTTTCTACCTCACTCCCTCATTCTGGGTCCGAAAGAAGGGGGTCTTACCTCAAACTCATGAGTTCGCACGAGTTGTCCGGTTTTGAAACTTTGTCCTAAACGAACTCAAATTTTGTTTTTGACTCACCGGCGAGAAATCGTCGCGTGTGAGGCACAATCGGCAGTTTTTCACCAACTTTTCTTGTGCGCTCCCCTCGCTCCTTGCTAGCACCTTCGCTTCCCCTCTCCCTCATACTTGCTTGCTCGCTTGCAAGGACGGCAAGGGGTGGCGAGGCCACGAGGCCTCGCCCTTGAGGCCCTCATGGCCCCTCAGCCGCCGATCAAGCTGAGGCCGCGATCAGCAGTTGGCGGCTGACCGGCTGGCGGCGAGTCGGCTGGCGGCCGGCCGGTCACCTGGCTGGCCGCCGGCCGTCCAGCCAGCCTTCAGCCAGCTGGCTGGCAGCCAGCAAAGTGCTGGTTGTCGTCTAGCCCTCGCTGTCGCAAGGGTTGGTGCGCAGCTACCCCTCGCTTTAGTGAGGAGGGAGGGCCAAACCGGCCCTACCGCTACACAAGTGCAAAACATCACAATGACACGTCGACTCGATCGAGTAGCGTCCCGCCGGCGTCAGCGTCCATCCTATCATTTGTCTTCACGAGCATGTACACCAGCGGAGAGGTCATAGTCTAAAACAGTGCACAGACAAGCAACAACACTTCCCTTTGACCCACAGTCATCAGTGCACATGGACGTGCGGAGGTCATGCTCCCCCATGCCCCATGGCCCCACACTCATCACAAGAGCAGAAGAAGGCAGAGCACATGCAGGACAAGCGTGGGAGACAGACTACACATAGTTGATGAGGGGACATAACACATGTACTCAGGATAGCAAGCCGACCATTCGCACCGCCTTCATGAAGGAACTGTGCTTTGGTGGGGAAATCAGCCGACTGCTTTACATTCTCCATCCAGACGATGTGAATGCTACCCTCAACAAGTTACCCATGTCATGATACTCAATATTGATCTACTTCGTGCGTGCATAGTAGACGCCATCATTACCAGCAATCATAACGGCACTCTTGTTGTCAGAGTACAAGGTGATGGGTGAAACAGGTTGACGCAACTCATCCAACAGGCAACGCAGCCACACACTCTCACCTGCACCAGTGCCGAAAGCCATGTACTTTGCCCCTGTTGTGCTGCGTGAGACACACCCTTGCTTCCCACTGTGTTATGACATAACCGTGCCATCGATGAGAAAGATCCAACCAGTGCGGCTCTTCCCATCTAGGCTCCACATCGAGTCGCTATCTGTGTAGTCCACAGCCACCATGGACGTATAACAATGCAACATTAGGCCTCGGCATGGAGTAAAGATCACATACCGCAACAAGTTGGGGGCTGCATCAAGGTGCAGCTGGTGTGGGACCTATACGAATTCAGCGAGGAGATTCCTGGTGACGGCAATTTCTGCATGTGTAGTGGTGGCAAGAAACATGAGGAACCCGATGATGCAGAGGAACAATGTGATTTCCACAACCGCACCCAAGGTGCTGGTCTCAGCGGCCTTCAACGCTGCCTGCCCATTTCAAGTCATCGGGTTGGAGGCGTTGAGAACAGTGGGCAGGATGTCCAAAAAGCAATCGGCAAGCATTTGAATTCACATTGCCTGATGTACCTGCAGAATGCCGTGTGCGCGATCGCTCTCAATCTCCATGCCAAGAAACACATGCACCGATTCGAGATCCTTCATCTTGTAGGTCGCCTCCAGTAACTCCTTCACCCGGTGAACATCGGCAACTTCAAGAGACGCGATGAGTAGACTTTCCACGTAGACAAGGATCACAGGAAAGGGGGTCCCGGGAGGAGTGATGAACACTCACAGGTCTGCGGTGCTGCGAATGAAACCACCCAGAAAAGGGTGTAGCTGATCTCGGTGCTCCAGAACTTAAGGGACTACTTGAGACCATAGAGGGTTTTCCGCAGTTGCCACACTCTGTACATCCCATCCTGAACGCTAGGAGGTTGGATCATGTAGATCTCCTCACCGTTGAGAGCAACGTGTAGGCAAGCGTTTCTCATATCCATCTGGTGGAGCTCCCAATCATGCTGTACAACAAGGATTAAAATCACTCAGCTCGTGATGAAATGGCCAATCGGTGCAAAGACTTGGCCGTAGTTGACTCCAAGAATCTGGGAGAAGCCCTTGGCGGTGAGCCGGACATTGTACTTCTCCTGTGTGCCATCTTGTCTCAACTTTATTCAAAAATCCACTTTGCTGTGATAGCCTTTTGCTGAAGGAGTAGCTCCACGAGCTCGTACACTGTGTGCCTGTTGATGGAAGCGAGCTCATCCTTACAGGCAGCCTCCCAATGTGCTGCGTTGGGCGCATCACGGACCTCGCATAGGCTTTGTGGGTCCAGTATCAGTGAGGGAAGGCCGTGCTGTCAGCACACGGGCAACGTAAAGTCCTATAGGGGCAGTGGCGAGGGTGGCAGAGAGTGCTTGGTGATGCTCCACGGAGATGAGAGCATAGCCTAGGGTTGAGCCGGGGTGGATGTCCTCAGCAATGAGTCTCAGGGTTGTCATTCCAAGGGCCTTGGTATTGTGACCACCACTGATGAAAGTGTGCGGGGATGCAGGTGTGTCCGTGGATGTACTAGAGACTAGACTAGGGGGGCTAGTTCGAGGACGTGGCAGAGGCGCTGGCCAACGAGGTCAAGGTTTTCACCAGGAACACGGCTATAGACCTAATGTGTAGGGATGCCAGTGATGAAAGATGGGACCCGACAAGGACGAGGTGGCAACGCGGGGGTGGACACCGGCTCGGTTGCCATCGGGGTGCTAGAACAGCGACAACATCTACGTGGAAAGCAATGACGCCAAGCAACAACTTGTGCACGTGGGGCAGAAGACGACAATGAATGCAGCAGAGCAGCAGAGGAAGCTACGATAGCCAAAAAGTGACAACTTGTGTAGCGCATACCATTCAACGTAGCCAAATAGTGTATATGACAAGGAGCTCGTGCGTGGCTTGTACACTTCGAACCAATGGAGGAAGAGAAAGTGGCAGCAGCTGACACATCAGCCTAATCGTCCTCTTCATGATCAACAAAGTTCACAATGGTACCCGAAGAGTTTGCGCCACTCATTCAAGATTTTGCAGACATCTTCCTTGACGGACTCCCAAAAATCCTACCACCTCATGGCGACATCAACCATCATATCGAGCTGAAACCGAGTAGTCAACCTTTAGTTTGAGGGGCCCATCAAATGAGCAATCACGAGCTGACCGAGTTGACAAACAAGCTCGACTACATGCATATTCAAGGGTTCATCCGCCCATCCATGTCACCATACACCACACCAATACTGTTCGTGAAAAAGAAAACAGGAAAAATGTGGATGTGCGTGGACTACTTGGCGTTGAATGACACTATCATCAAGAAACGCTATCCTCTTCCACGAGCCGACATACTTTTTGACCAACTCCGAGGGGCTCAAATGTTCACCAGAATTTACCTACAAACCGGTTATCACCAAATCCACATGGCAGATACAGACATCAAGAAGATAGTGTTCCAAACACCCTACGTGCATTTTGATTTAACGGTCCTGCCAGTTGGAATTACGAACGTCCCGGCAACGTTCATGGCAGCAAAGAACAACATTTTCCTCCTATAACTTGACAATTTTTTTGCGGTGTACCTCGACAACATCCTCGTGTACAACTGGACCTCGGAGGAGCATGATGGACATATGTGAAAAGTTCTCCAAGTTCTACAGAGTGAATTTTTTGGGAAAACTCTCAAAATGTGACTTTGGTCACCGTTCGATCGAGATTTTGGGTTACATCATCAATGGCGGACGGATCGCCATGGATCCAAAAAAAGTGGTAGCAGTCATAAATTGGCCAATGCCAACCAATGTTTGGGACGTTCTAGTTTTTCTCGGCTTCTGCAATTGCTACCGACGCGTCATACAGGAATCCACTCCAGTGTTTGTGCCTCTCTCTGACCTCACTGAAAAAGAAAATGAGTGGTTGTGGGAAGAGAGCGAACAAGAAGCGTTCACCACTTTGCAAAACGCTCTGGCCTCACTATGAGCCCTACAATTAGCCGATCCAATAGTCGACTACATCATGGCTACGGACGCCTCATATTGAGCCATCGGCGCGGTCCTCCTACAAGACCATGGCAACGAAGAGCAACCGGTCGCATACATGTCAAGAAAACTACAAAGACCAAATCTTAACTATGCAATACACAAGAAGAAGATGATGAAGGTCGTACATGCATTTCAGAAATGACGATGCTATCTCAAATGTCTTTGATGCATCATGTGCACAGACCATCATGCGCTAAAATATTTCAAGACAGAGCCGAACCTCATTCGACGTCAAACCTGATGGGTGGAGTTCCTCGAGTCCGGATTGGACTACGATATTGAGTATCGGCCAGGCAAAACCAACCGAGCAGACGCACTCAGCCGCGGACCAGATCTAATGGTTGAGGGAGCAACTCTACACCTGCATCAAGATCCTTTTCTTGAGTAGTTGTTCGCACGAGGCTAGATCAGCATGGCGGATACAACAAGGCAAAGTTCTTGTATGTCGCACCCTATTGGCGGCGACGATTCAATCCCCAAGTTCTAGTTACCCCGAAAAATGAACTCCGACGCACGCTGCTCGAAGACTGTCGAGACATCAATTCAGGTGGACATTTCGCACAAGACAAGACACTGAAGAAGTTTGTGAAACACTGCTGGTGGGAGAAGATGCAATCCGACGTAGCCACCTTCTGCAAATCATGCGACACATGTCAACCAAAAAAATCCCGTCGCACATGGCCACCTGGACTTCTGCAACCGCTCCCCATTCTGGCGGACCCATGCACTATTATCTCCATGGAAATTTTCAAGGGATTACCAGTCACAACCGAGTGATATGACACAATCCTCGTGGTCGTCCGCAGGTTTTCCAATGTGTCCCACTTTATTCCAACAATGACCACCATCAACGCTGAGGGGACAGCACATCTCTTTCAAAAAAACATCGTATGGAAACACAGCGTACTGAGGACCATCACGAGTGACAGGGACGGTTGATTCACCAGTTGTTTCTGGTGCGAACTGATGAATTGCTATGGTAGTTGGATCTAGGTTTCAATGGCGTTCCATCCTCAAACCGACAGCCAAACCGAGGAGACCAAACAGACGCTCGAACATACTTTCCGAACATTAGGCAAACCTCATGGGACGGATTGGGCACAAAAGCTTCCGGCCGCCAAAATCGCATAAAATTCGACAATTTCCACCACGACACGTAAAACTCCATTCGAAGTGATGGAAAACTTCCCACAACACCAGGAGCGCTACACAACTAGAGTAACATTCCCGCAATCGACGTCCAACGTCGAGACTTCTCCACCATCTGGGAGGAGACATGGCAGACGCTCGCGAAGATACAGGCCACGATGAAACGAGTACCTGACCGATATCGTAGCGACGATGTATTTGCCGCTAGTAACAAAGTCCTCTTCTTGGCCAACATGAAACTTCGCGGTGTGTTCGAAACTCAAACCCTCATGGATGGAACCATTTGACATCGAGCGTATGCAAATCCCTGTGGTCGTGCGACTCACACTCCCCGACACTATGCAAGTTCATCCGGTGTTCCATATCAACACACTCAAGCAGTATCGAGTCCTTGGAGAGAACTTCCCGGGCAAGGATGTCCCTTCCCCTCGCCCTGTCCAACTAGAGGACCTAAACAATGTCATCGAGGCCACTGACCATTCGGAAGAAAAAAAGACAGAACATCTTATCAAGTGGCACAGCTATGGCGTCGCGCAAAACAGTTGGGAACCCTCCGACAACCTTTGAGACATCCATCATTTGATCGACAACCATTACCGCTGTCACCGGGCTACATCTACGTACACGCAGGGACGTCGCGGCGGAAAGGGGGGAAGTGTTACATAATTGATGTACACAAGTCCCTAATCTTCCAAGCTGGCATTTCTGTAATTACACAACTAGCCCACCGCGCATCAAAACCTTGATTCTTACTTTGACGATCGAGGGGAATTCGGCCAAGTGCCCTTGACCTCCGGCGAACATTCTCGCACCTTCTGAAAACTTCAACCACTTTTGAGAATCAACGACAAAAGATTCACAACCCTTCAGTCTAATTCTACAAGTATCCAGAAATTTCTTGATTTAGAAAGATGCATGCTGCATTTTTGCCGTCAATCTTCAAAGCCCCCTGATTCCTTGGCGGAGCTTCTCGATCCAATCACCCATGACACGACTCCACACGCGTCGCTCAACAATCGACCCAACGAACCTGACTATGTATCGTTCGTAACTCGACACTTCCATCGTTTTTTGCCTAGCAACTTCTACATTTTCACCATTTGCGCTCCGTTCTGCATATCATTAAAAGTCACCATTCACATTTTGCTCGGTTCAGAATGGAATAATTTCCTTGTATTTAAATTGTTTCATAATTTCCACAAAGGTAGCAATAGTGGCATGGAGCACAGTCAGAGATGCCTCCATCAAATTTGAGCTCACATATGAATGTATATGAATAGAGCGTTATTCTCGTTGATCTTGAGAATGTGGAGGTGTGGAGAGAAATTCCCAAATGCCGGTGGCGTGATCTGGTCCTGATGATGAGGTTATTGTGCCAGGGCCGTCCCGGGAATCGAGGCCAGACAAGGAGGTTCTCTTTTGTCTTGTACATCCATTCTAGGTTGATGACCTCCGTCGACGGGAGATTCGGTACAGCCAGAATGTCAAAGAAATCTAGTAAGATTTAGTTGGGCTCCGTCTTGGCACTGCAAATTCACTAGGCGATTGAAGCTTTGTATCCACGTAGGTTCGTTGTACGACGATGCGAACTCAATGTTGTCTTGAGCAGTTCACTAGATAAGGCCAAAAAGTCCATCCAAAATTTGCTTGGACAGTCCATACACCCAGCTTTGTTAGTATATTCAGGGTGTCCAGATGTCCAACGTCAGAAAGTCGCATGATTACGGAGGGGAGCGGTTGCGGGTACGAGGCTACGATCCGACACTGCCCCATATATCTCGTTACCCAAAGTTTTCTGCCACCCCCCTCACCTCCCCCCCCTCCCCCAACCAAAGTCAGGTTCTCGTTGAGAAGGAGCAGTTCGTGCGCGGAGCGTTCGCACGAGTGAAAGCGATGGTCTTGAAGAGTTCACCACGGTCACTGTTGCGACTTTCAATGCATGGCACAGAAGAACGTCTAAACGCCACCCAGCGACAACATCTCTGACGGCGGCAATTCTCAACCGCTGTTGACAGGATTTTCTAAGGAAGGATCGTTGGCACAGTTGAGATTGGAGGTGCAGCAGCATGCACCCGAGTGAAGGGCCGTGCATGGGAACGCGCGATTTGGTAGCGACATTTGAAGCCGATAAACAGAGGCCGTGCCTGGGATTCGATGAATAGGCATCGCCTATCGACGCCACTCAACTTTCGAGGCGCCTGGTAGAGGATTCATCCCTGAAATGCCTTATGAATTGCGGATTGGAAGGTCGAAGAATGGTTCGATAGCTGTAAACCAACTTATACGAATCATTAACCACATGTTCTTCTTCATGTTGAGTCGTAATGTCGATAAACTTTTCATGATGACGTCATTTTCGCATTTCAAGTTGAGAAGCGTCGATAGGCGCTGCCTATTCATCGAATCCCAGGCACGGCCAGAGATCAAAAACAAAGTTCAAGTGGGTTGGGAAAAAACATTGATTGAGAGTATTCGTACCTCACTTTCACAAGCCAATCGACAATCCATCCTGCGTTTCGATATACTTTAAGAGGCAAAGTTCAGTGGCGTTAACTTTCACTGCCAACTCTCGTTCAACTGTACGGCCAGTACGATGCGAACAAGAAACAGACCGAAAATGACAAATTTTGGACGTAGCTGACATGACATGAAGAAGTAATGCCTATTGGTGCCACACAACTCTTGACGTCATGATATGAGCCTCGTCTTTTTGGAGGCTCCATCCTTTGAACCTTCTATTTAATAGAAAAAGCCAGTCTGCCTGTTTGAATGGCAGCATTCCCTTACATCGATGGGATTTCCTCCAAATCACAGATTTTTGTCGCCACTGACCCCAAAAGGCCTTTGCGCTCGCTCTCAATGTCTTCCGACAATGTCCAACAGCTCCTACGAACGGCATTGTCATCAATTGCCGCAAATTGCAACCAGAAACACATGAGTGCTGTCAAGAAAACATACCGTCATTATTTGGAACAATGAAAAACAAAATAAAAAAGGCATGCTAACCCTCTTCGTCACCACCAATGCCCTAATCCAATGGTCCATGGCATGTAAGGGGCTTCAGCTCATCACCTTATAGTGTCAAGCCCACTTCAACAGGTGCAGGAATGGACAAAACACATTCGAACCCTAAAAGGTAGGATCCATTTGGAGCCAAGAAAAACACATGGACGATGTCAATAGGGGAAGAGAAATGGCGGCGATAATCACTTCTTATTCAGCAGATTAGCAGAAAAGCCTTTATCACGATGCTTCTAATGTAACATAAACAAGAGAGGAGCCTACCTTGTATGCAGATGTTTTCAAAAGAGAAAAGGCAACTATGTAGTATCAACGCACGTGTAACATGCCCCCAGTTTTAAGATAAAAATCTGGTTTGAATGAATCTCAAGATAAAAGTACACCTTCCAACCCTTTCCAAATGTAATTAGAGATCAAGGAAAAATTCATATCCAAAGTAAAGACATGTGATCCCTTTATCATTGCCACATGGCATGAAGCAGGGAGATGCTGGCATGACCACATCCCCTTTTGACATTCACAAACCTCTCAATGAAGTAGTTGTTGACTGTTTGGGTGAGCTTTTGTGTCTTCTCCCAAGAAGAACATATAATTTATGAATGAAAAGACAGTTTCAAGAACTTCGATAAATAATTCAATGCACTAAGATCATCAAAATAACTTTGATGACACGTGTGCAAGCTTTAAAACATACACATAATGATAAATAGTGTGAGAGTGAGTGCTCTCAAGAGATTTAGCCTTGGTGTGTGGAGAGCACAGTCGCAGCAGAAAGATAGACTTGGAGATTTGTGGAAGGTAGAGCTCGAAAATACAGGTTAATCACAATGAGAAATGTACAGGGTATTTATACTCTCTGGCCAGCTACTCTAGCCCTACCGTACTAGTCTCCTAGCTTGCTCTAGCAAGCTACTTGCTCCTGTCCTTGGTGTCGTACTTGCACTTGAACTCGGTGCCCTACTTGCACCTAGTTCCTTGTGCGAGAAGTCCCCGGCCATCGATCGTCGAGATCGACAGTCGATATTGTCTCTTGGCGAGCCGCCTAGTTGCTCTCGTATGCCTCTTGGCGGTGGGTGTGGTCACCGTGTCGGACACGCCACCAGAGAAGTGTGACCGTCGCACGGTCGCAGTCACCGGTTTTACTACCGCCTTTGACCGCGTCCGTTGTCGGGGCCGTTTGTCGAAACAATCCCTCGGCGGATGGCGTCACCGGTACGCCACTCGCCGAGAGGAGGGGAAGCCACCCTCGCGTGGCGTGTTTGGAATGCCACGCGAAGGTGTGAGTAAAACAAACCCTTGGCGTGTGGAGATCGCACTTGCTTGCTCGCTCCTCGCGTCCTCGCGTCCTCGCATCCTCGCATCCGCATAGTCACGGTCGAGCGGAGGTAAGCACGACCGCGAGCCAAAATTTTGAAAAACGGAAAATGGCCTAGATGCCCCTCAAACTCGGACGAGGCCCAGAGTGTGTCAGAAAAACAAGGGCACAATGTTACATTCACCCCCCCCCCCCATCGGAGGCGCGACGTCCCGGCGCGCCTGAGATACTCCTGGAGAACAGTGTTGGTACCCCCGACATGGAAGTTAGCCTCTGGCTCCCAAGAATTGTGCTCCGCCGGGTACCCCTTCCACTGCACCAAAAACTCCCGGCAACGTCCCCTCTGGTGATCCGCTAAAATCTTCTCCACCTTAAACTCCTCACTTCCTTCAACCTGGACAATAGGAGGTGGAGCCGTCTTGCGACCTTGGAAGAATGTGTTAGGGTCGCGATAGGCACAAAGCAGGGAGATGTGGAACACCTGGTGGATGGTGTAGTGACATGGCAGCTCCAACTTGTATGAAACGGCCGACCGCTTCTACATTCTGTAGAACGGACCCACCCATCGCGGTTTCAGCTTGGAGAATACCATGTACAGGGTATTTATACTCTGTGGCTGACTACTCTAGCCCTGGCCTACTGGTCTCCTAGCTTGCTGTAGCAAGCTATTTGCCCCTTTCCTTGGTGTCATACTTGCACCAGAACTCAGTGCCCTACTTGCAACTAGTGCCTTGTGCGATAAGTCCCCGGCTATCGATCGTCGAGATTGACGGTCGATCTTGTCTCTCGGCGAGCCGCCTCGTTGCTCCCGTATGCATCTTGGCGATGGGTGTGATCACCGTGTCGAACACGCCACCGGAGAACTGCGACTGTTGCACGGTCGCAGTCACCGGTTTTACTGCCGCCGTTGACCGCGTCCATGGCCGGGGCCGTCCGTCAAAACAACCCCTCGACGGATGGCGTCACCGGTACACCACTCGCCGAGAGGAGGGGAAGCCACCCTTGCGTGGCGTGTTCGGGACACCACGTAAAGGTGCGAGCGAAATACGCCCTTGGCGTTTGGAGCTTGCACTTGCTCGCTCGCTCCTCGCGTCCTCGCGTCCTCGCATCCTCGCATCTGCATAGTCGCGATTGAGCAGAGGTGAGCTCGACCGCAAGCCAAATCTTCGAAGAACTGAAAATGGCCCAGATGCCCCTCAAACTCGGACGAGGCCTAGAGTATGTCAGAAAAAACAGGGGCACATCATTATATGAAGGATTAGCCTAGAGCCTTCGACTCTTCCGTGAAGTGATGTTTTGGATACCATGTTGAGAGAGGCTATTTCAAAAATCTCAAAAAAGAACATAAGGGTCCATTTTAGCATTAGGGCACACTTGATTAAAGGTCTAGCAGCATCATAAATCTGTCCAAATGATATGAAACCATTGATACAACGTTTGATAGTTCAACTAAACCTTCTGGAACACCAAGTGGTTAAATTATTCATAACCTTGTAGAATAAACCATGATAGGTCAAAAACGTTGGACACGATGCCCTTGATCGAATGGCATGAAGATTTTCACTCCCAAGCGCAATGGGAAACAAATTTCATGAAAAGCATACATATTTTCAGAGTGTAAATGCTGGTGTACGCCATCACTTGAACATATTCTCCCCTTTTAGCCATTTCTTTGGGGCAATTCATGACACGTAAGCTTTTGCCTAGTAAAAGAAACCATCCACATGTTGTGTTAAGAGTCATAGTCTTGCCATTTGAAAAGATTCTCCATTCATTCTACTTTTTGGTGATTTCTTAGGATGTTTTTCACCATAAACTATGTTTCCTCTTCCAGTTTATATGTGGTGAGAAAGGCACAACCATGCCAAAAATGCTTGTTTGAATCCTAACATGAGGCAGAGTCAATGAAAGAACTATTGTGCACGAGGTTAAGCGTGTATGATGTTCAAAACTCTAAAAGAAGCTTCCATGTAAGATAATCCTTGATGTAATCTCTTAATTGTTTTGGTGAGTAGTTGTTGTACGTAGAGGTTAGGGAGGACCGGATTGTGTATGTGGTGTGTGGTGTTCTTGAGATAGATTGGTGGTTAATCTCTAAGGGGGGAGGGTGGAAAGTGTACATGGTGAGTGTAAGTGATAGTGCAGGCTTATGTGTAAAGATTTTTTGTACTAATTTGTACTTGTGTATGTCGTTGTGAATGATGTTTTTGAGGTTGATTTGTGGCTATTCGTCGGGGGTGGTGGAAACTTTATGTGGTTAGTGTATGTGGAGGTGTACGCCTATGTACATGGAGTGTGTGTACTAATGTGTACATGTGTGTGATGGTGTACATGATATGCCTGAGGTTTGTCGATGGCTGATCTTTTGTGGGAGAGGGTGCAAATTGTATGAGGTGAGTGTGCGTAAACGTGTACAGATTTGTTTATAGACTGTCTGTGCTAATGTGTACCTTACATATTGGTTTGAGTGGTGTGTCTGAGGTTGATTTATGGTCGATCTCTCTAACAAGGAGTGTGGAAAGGTTATGTGGTGAATGCAATTCGAGTTAAATGGTTCTGTGTATGGATAGTGTGAAATAATGTGTAATTGAAAATGTTCGTGTGATTGACATGATTGAGGTTGGTTGATGGTTAATCTCTGGGGAAGGGGAGGGTGGAAAGATTATGTGGTGAGTGTAAGTGGAGGTGTATGGCTATGTTTGTGCACTGTGTATACAAATATGTATTTTTTTATGTTGGTGTGAGTGATGTCCTAAAGATTGGTTGGTGGTTAATCTCAAGGAGGGGGAAGAGGATGGAAAACTTATCTGGTGAGTGTAAGTGGATGGTTAAGGCTATGTTTATGGAATGTATGTATTAATTTTCACAGTTTAATGTTGGTGTGAGTGATGTGCTTAACATGGTTGGCGGTCATTCTCTTGGGAAGGGTGGCAAGTGCATGTGGTTAGTGTAAGAAGAGGTGTATGGCTATGTGTATGGACTGTTTGTAGTAATGTGTACTTGTATAG